>NW_021034858.1:0-12825 GCF_004153795.1 Camellia sinensis
TATTATCTGTTTAAATCTATATAAGCACATTTTAAATTTTATATATCGACAATGAAAGTTACATTGACTAAGAGCATCTGAAATGGGAGGGTTAGGTTTGTGTGTTAAAATGTGTTAATTGGTTAAAAAAAAAAAAATGAATGGTATAATTCCGTTACCCAACCACAAATAATCGTTATTGAAGACCAGTATAAAACGTGGACTACTACAGAAGGGCAAATTATCCATTCCATCCATCCACCACAACAAGCTTTAGAATTAGCTCCTAATGGCAAAACTACCAGACAACCTTTAGTGGCCTCTGCTTATATTCATGCACAATCAACAAAACTTTCCCGAGCAGAAGGATCTCTAGCAAAACAGAAATTTTACATATTTTATATTGAAGTTATAAATCTTTCTTTTTGTCTATTTGAATGTCTTTTGAATATTTTTTGAAAGAAATTTTACAGATATTTATTTTTTCAATATTTAAAAGTCCTCGTTCCGGTAAGACCTAAATGGCAAGTCTGTCTCGCGTAAAACATAGACACTTTTTCAACATTTTTTAAACGCTGATAAAAGTAAGAAAAAAAACTCAATAATAGTCTTTCCGGCGTTTTGACCTGTATTTATCCTAAATCCTGCTAAATTTTGTTTCGAGAATGTTGTCGATATTTAATAAACGCCAGTTAAAATAATTGCATTTTGTTACCGGCGTTTTCGAATATCTATCACAAAGACTTGTTGGCCGTACTAGAGAAACATGGATAAGTTGACTGCTAAGGCAAGGCAATTGAAGCTCTTTTCACAGCATTCTCTATCACTCCATCAACTCTTTTGAATCGGAGAATTTTGACCTCCATAGCCCAACTATTTGGTATCTAGATTGCCTTTGCCTTGCATGAATGATTGTAAAAATAAAATAAAATAAAAACTTTCTCATCTTTTCAACATATTGATAAATCAAAGTCGTTGAAAATGTATCTCTCTCTCTCTCTCTTCCAAAGTAGGTCTAAAGTGAAGGTATGAGAGGTACTCACACCATAATATAGTGGACCTTGTACGAGCACGAAATAATCTTTCTCGTATAATTCTGTTGATCAAGTTTGCACTCCTCCAAATGTCGTCGCTTTACTTCCTGAAAACACAAACGTGAGCTAGCCGGCGGGTGTGTGCTGGAAATCTCTCTGATACCTAAGTCAGCAAATAGACAATAGACACAAAAGCCATGTGTATTCTTAGAGTAAAAATTGTGATACCTGTACATAGGTCCTGTCATGAGTTTTTATAGATTCTACCTAGCACAATCATAGTAGAACTCCAATTCTCTTTGTTGGTGAAAATACCAGAAAAAAAATATATTTTATTGATAAATAATACAAAGAAAATGAGATACAAATAGATCAGACTGAGGCACGGATATCTCGTTTTCTTTAAGAGATCAAGCCCACTGCGGTAGGAAGAATCTAAATACCGGTGCAGCAGTCACAAAACAATATCTTGTCCCCTCCAAGATACAACAGCCCGATCACTTGTCGTGTGGTTCAGACCAACTCTGCACAAGATGGTGAACCCAAAGCTCCACCAAGAAAAACACCATTCTTTGCTAGTAATCTCTCAAGTATAGGAAAATAGTTGGTGAGTTGATGTAGAAAATAATAGATGAGATGGACTATTTATAGGCCA
Source organism: Camellia sinensis (assembly GCF_004153795.1). Taxonomy (NCBI): domain Eukaryota; kingdom Viridiplantae; phylum Streptophyta; class Magnoliopsida; order Ericales; family Theaceae; genus Camellia; species Camellia sinensis. The sequence goes on from NW_021034858.1 coordinate 1,669, forward strand.
CTAAGACAAAAAAATGACCAAGAACCTAGAGAAAATGGAGAGTGTACCAAACATTAACTCATCACCAAGTTTATGAATTCTAATTAATCTTAATTCATGAACAAAACAAAAGGACACCAAAGTAATGAATCTCAATACATGAACAAGATGAGATTCATGAATAAAATAAAAGAAGATTCAAGAACAATATAAATAAAAAAATAAATAAAAGATATTAAAATGGTCCAACAATCCCTCACTCATTTTAATATCAACAAGGAAAGAGAGATTACCAAACAAAGATAAACTAGTATGTCTCATGAAGGTGTGCTCTGCATTGAACCTTCATTAGTGAAACAATCTCTACTCCAGAGTCAGTAGTGGTCTCAGACTTGAACTATGGCTGCTTAGGGGAAATAAAGTATTACTGCTCACACATAATAATCCAGGTGTTGACATGAGCTTTTAATAGCCAGCATATTACGGCCTTGTGCTTATCCCAGTTTTCGTGAGCATATTTGAGAATAAGCCTTATTCTCATAGAAAGCGGCTCCACTTTTATGCACACATAGGTGAAATCTGTCAAGGATGTTCCTATAATTTACACACCCCACTCAACAAGAGCTACAGAATTTCATTAAGAATATAAAAACTCAACCCTCTAACATTACAGAATAAATGCACTTACATCATAGGGATAGATAACTAAATATTAAGGAGTGCATTTTTACAACCACCATATGATTCGTTCTTCCTATTGAACCTAGTTACAGGATCTTTGGTCCCTAGGTTAGGTATCCTCATGCATGGTTTATGATTTTATAGGCTTCAAACCCATCCCCCTCGATGTATTCCAGACCCTATCTCTCGCCATGGCCTTGGTTAACGGATCCGCCAGATTATCACAAGATCTTACATAATTCACAGTTATGATGCCATTACTCAAATAGGATCTCACATTACTGTGTTTCCTTCGAATAGGTCTGGATTTACCATTATAAAAATGGTTGTTCACTCTACCAATAGCAGCAGTGCTATCACAACGAATTAACACAGGAGGAATTGGTTTTCCCAAAAAAGGATTTTATGTAACAAATCTCTCAACCAATTCACTTCCTCACATGCTGAAGCTAACGATATAAGCTCAACTTCCATTGTAGAATTAGCAATTATAGTCTGTTTTTTAGACTTCCAACATAAAGCACCACCACCTAAGGTAAAAATAAAACCCGAGGTAGAGAGAGAATCACCTGACAAAGTGTTCCAATCGGCATCAATATATCCCTTAAGTACCGCAGGATACTTGTTATAAAACAAATCATAATTTTTGGTACCAGATAAATATCTCATAATTCTTCCCATGGCTAGCCAATGATCTTGACTTGGCTTGCTAGTAAACTTACTAAGTACTTCAACAACATATGCAATGTCAGGTCTAGTACAGTCAGTAGCATATCTCAAACTACCAATCATGTTGGCATATTCCTTTTGATTAATCACTTCTTTTTCATTTGTTACAACAGATAAATGTATGCTTGCATCAAAAAGAGTAGCAACATGTTTGCAATCTAGAAAATTATATTTCTTTAAAATTTTCTCAACATAATGTGACTGATCAAGAAAAATGTCATCATTAGTCTTGGTAATTTTAATTCCCAAAATAAAATTGGCTTCACCAAGATCTTTCATATCAAAGTGGCTATTAAGCATATTTTTAGTCTCATTTATAAAATGCAAATTAGAGCCAAAGATAAGTAGATCATCCACATATAGGCTAATAATCACATGTGCATTCTCACAAGTTTTATAATATATGCACTTATCACATTCATTAGTCTTATAGCCATTCTCAAGCATGCAAGAATCAAATTTCTCATGCCACTATTTAGGAGCTTGTTTTAAACCATAAAGGAATTTAGTTAGCTTACACACCTTACTTTCTTGGCCAGGCTCCACAAAGTCTTCGGGTTGGTCCATGTAAATCTCCTCATCTAGATCTCCATTTAAAAATACTGTTTTCACATTCATTTGATGAATTTTTAAATCATGTATTGCAACCACTGCTATCAATAGTCTAATGGATGTAATTCTAGTAACCGGAGAAAAAGTATCAAAGAAATCAAGATCAACTTGTTGCTTAAAACCTTTAGCGACAAGCCTCGCTTTATATTTATCTATAGTTCCATCCGGTTTAAGTTTTTTACGAAGGACCCATTTACACCCAATAGTTTTACAACCTGGAGGTAAATCCACTAGCTTCCATGTTTTGTTTGAAAGTAGTGAATCCATCGCATCATTTACAGCCTTTTTTCAAAAAATAACATCAAATGATGATAAAACTTCTTGCACTGTTAGAGAAATTTCTTCCACATTGTAAAGATAATAGTCAGGGCCAAAATCTTTTTCAACTCTAGCTTGTCTACTTCTTCTTGGTTGGATTTGAAAATTTTCTTGTTCTTGAAAAACTTGAGAAGGAGTAGAAGAGCTAGGCACGGATAAAATATTTTCAGAAATTATTTGACCCCTACTATTCCTAAATTTGAAAGGAAATTTATTTTCATGAAAAATAGCATCACCTGATTCAAAAATAATATTATTTTCCATGTCAAAAAATCTATAAGCTATACTATGCAACGCATACCCAAGAAAATCACAGGTGGTAACTTGTACACCCAATTTAGGTCGTTTAGGATCTGCAAGCTACACAAAAGCTAAACAACCCCAAACCCTCAAATAACCTAGATTTGGTTTATGCCCCCGCCACAATTCATAAGGTACAATTTTAATCTTTTTGTGTGGCACTCTATTTATCACATGGCAAGCTGTCAAAATAACCTCGCCCCAAAGATTTGAGGGAGCAATTGAATCGATAAGCAAAGCATTCGTCAAGTCAATTAACGTTCTATTTTTTCTTTCAGCTACGCCATTAGATGAAGGTGAATATGGTGGAGTAGTCTCATGAATAATTCCCAATGACTGAACAAAAGAGTTGAATCCAAGAGATTCATACTCCCGGCCTCTATCACTTCTAATTCTCTTAATCTTTTTATCGAATAGATTTTCCACTTCAAGAAGGAATTCTTTAAATTTCTCAAAAGCATCACTTTTATTTTTTAATAAATATATGTTTGTGTATTTTGAAAAATCATCAATAAAAGTGATAAAATATCGGTTACCACCTCGAGTTAAAATTCCTTCAAACTCACACAAATCAGTATGAAATAATTCTAGCAATTCGGTATTTTTTTCAACACTTTTATGAGGCCTCTTGGTGATTTTTGCTTTACTGCAAACTTCACATTTCTCAAAATTTTTTGTCACTTTAAGAATTAATCCTAAACTACTCATGATTTCCACATATTTACTATTAATATGACGCAAGCAAACATGCCAAAAGTTAATAGAAGACAATGTGTAAGTGGTGTCATAGTAATAATCATAAAATTAATCAGTAAAGCAATTTAAGAGATAAAAACGATATTTATACTTATCTGTGTTGTAGGAAGCCACTTTTGGTTCATGTTCCTCGTAGTCTTCATCATTCATCTCTTCGGTTGGGATTTTGTTTGGGTTCTTCTCAGTAAGAACATATACAACTTTCAAAAGACTAAAGTAAAAGAGAACTTTTCCTTTCCACCTCATAAAATGAACTCCCTTGAACTTGAAAGGCTTGTTGGGATCTCTAATTCCATCATTGGTATTTTCTGGTACTTGATCCATGATTGATCTCCTTAAAATTGTTGGTGAAAATACCAAAAAAAAATTATTGATAAATAATACAAAGAAAATGAGATACAAATAGATCAGGCTGAGACACGGATATCTCATTTTCTTTAAATGGATCAAGCCCACTGCGGTTGGAAGAACCCAAATACCGGTGCAGCAGTCACAAAACTATGACTTGTTTCCTCCAGGATACAACAGCCCGACCACTTGTCGTATGGTTTCAGACCAACTTTGCACAAGATGGTGAACCCAAAGCTCCACCAAGAAAAACACCATTCTTTGCTAGTAATCTCTCAAGTATAGAAAAATAGTTGGTGAGTTAATGTAGAAAATAGTGGATGAGATGGACTATTTATAGGCCACTAAGACAAACAAATGACCAAGAACCTAGAGAAAATGGGGAGTGTACCAAACATTAACTCATCACCAAGTTCATGAATTCTAATTAATCTTAATTCATGAACAAAACAAAAGGGCACCAAAGCAATGAATCTCAATACATGAACAAGATGAGATTCATGAATAAAATAAAAGAAGATTCAAGAATAATATAAATAAAAAAATAAATAAAAGATATTAAAATGGTTCAATACTCTTTAGTAGAGTCCTCCTAGGAATCACAAATCCCTAGCACAATCCTAGTAAGACTCTAACTCTCTTTACCCGAGTCCTCCTAGGAATTACTTTCCCAAGGATAATGCATACCATGATAACACCCTACTCACTATCTATCAAAATAAGATAACAGTAACCCTTACTTCGGTTGACACAAAATATAACCGTGCTCACGCAGCTCGGTGCTGAACAAGCTAATCTCAGTCAACTAGGTCTTTGGAGTTGCTCTGCCGAGCTATCTTTAGCTCGGTTTAACTCAAGCAAGTACCTTAGCCGCGACCGCTAGACCGGACTCTGATAGCCAAGCCCTGACCAAACTACCATGACCAAAGCTTCCGAAATAATTACTTTAGTCCATGGCTCGGCCCCTGAATACACCTATCTCGGCCCAATCCCATGGGCTTACTTATCTCGGCCCAATTTTGCGCACAAATTACCCTCTCAATTGCCCCTTAATTCTATCTGCAACGCATGATTTGGGATTGCTCATTATCAGCTGAGCTAAATGTCCAAGCCTACAACCGAGCTCATTTTCTACTAGGCTACTGATTTGCCCGGTTCATAAACGTCTTGTCAATTGTTCTGCACATCGTTTCGCCTCTCAAGCATGTCTGAATCGTTATCTATTCCCCTGGACACGTAGCTTGCTTTCATTAGTCAAGTACAACTGTCACAGCCGTCTTTGTACCTCGAAAATTTTGAGCAGTCCCGCCCATTTTTGTGCTTTATACAAAAACCTCTCTTTTGAATCAAAACACTCTCACTGTTCATCTTCTCTCCCTTGCCTTCTGAGTCTCCATATTCACGACCATAGCATCTGTAAAACTTGTGTTCTAGCTAGCCTCCTCAGTGTGTTGATCTTTCTCCTTTCATTTTAAAACTGTAAGTGGCTCAATCCTTTCTTTTTTGGTTATTCCGCGAGTATGTATAGTATAAACACACACACACACACACACACACACACACACACACACACACACATATATATATGTACATATGTTTTTCAAAACGCACTCCTACAGTTTTACATAAATGGGTAAGGACCACGAAAACGCCTAGATCCTTATCTCGGCTGAAGAGAGCTAAGTGTTGGTCATACCTGTCAACTTTTTTCAGCGGAGGGGGAGAAGAAAGAAGGATCACCTAATCCAAATAATGCCCCATCTGCTAACAATGGTCACGGTCTCCATACCAGTTAGACAGCTCGGGTGGAGCCATCAATGTCAAATACAGTTGATGATGCGCCTGTGACCGACCTACTTACTGGAACCGGTCTACCTAGTGGTGAAGCTCGAGTTGACCTAGATGCAGACTTGGACGATTTATTTGCTTAATCTTGTTTTTCTTCTTTTGATGTATAACTTTGAAAGTATTTATAACCTGGCTTAAGCCCCTCTTGTAATGCACATTTTTCAAATGGAATGGAATGAAATCTGCAAAAAGTTCAAGTAGGCTACCATAATAATTTGTACACAATTTATGTTAGATGGGTAAATATCGGTTCCTAGTAAACTCACCTAGGGCCATTGCCGAATTTCGTAAGGACTATAATATTCCTGACGACGTACATCTTAATTTTGCCGAACTAGATACCACACCTTGGGGAAAATTGGGCTTCGTTCCTTTCACCGTAATATCAATTGTTGAGGCCGGACTCCGATTCCCTGTACAGCCATTGATATGCGAATTCCTCAGGCAGACGAGATTATGCCCAACCCAACTCAGCACCAATACTTACAGAATAATAAATGGCATTGCCGAGCTAAACTATCGGCTTGGTCTCAACCTTGGATTGGCTGAGCTATTCCACCAATACTTGCTCGGCCAAAATGATGACAGTTGGGTGTATTATTTAAGGGTAAGAAGAGGCCAAGAGAAAATAATAAAAAACACATTGGATAAATATGTAAATGACGACAACTTCTTCTGGGTTTCTAGTAATTTTGAAGACCAAGAAGCCCAAATACCAGGCTATAACATAAATTGGAATAAGGGACTGCTGGTAAGGATACCTCGGTTTTCTTTTTGCTTTGCTATTCCAGGCTATAATTTTACACCGTGCTAACCTTTACCTTTCTCATTATGCAGACTTAAACCAGCTAAAATCACAATACCAATACGCCAACGAAGATGCTCTTCGTGCCGCACTTCGGTACCGTCATCGAGGTTGGGCCGAGCTGCTTAACTTCGAACCGACCTATCGATGCAGTAGAAGGAGGAAGGTCAAGGTAACTGACTTTGTTCTGGAACCATCACCAGAACCGAACCCAAACTTGCCACAAATAAACCTCATTCCCCTAACCGAAGAACAAGAAATGGCCAAGCGTCGAGTTGTTCGAACCCTGGTCACCAAACAAACACCAACTCCAACTGGCGGGGTTCGAACCGAGACACCACAAGCTGGTCAAACACACGAGGTTGTGGTGGCCCTTCCAACAACCCAAGCCTCATCATCTCGGTCAAGTAAGCGTGCGCACACTTCTTCGATCGAGCAGCAGCGATTGATTGATGAGGAGGATCGCGTGCTTCCTGAAACAACACCACCGAGCCCTAAGCTTATCCACACTGACCGAGCTAGCCCTTTAGAATGGGTACCAAAAATAACTTACAAGAACCGGGCTATTACCACCACAGACTCGGTAGTGGCTGATAATGATCATATGCTTACTTTCAATCTCGCTAAAAGCGTGTGCCTGCCATCTGACATGGAGCACCATGACCATTTAACCGAGCTCAAGGCCATCCGCTAGGCAACTAAGTCAATGGTGCTGGTAAGTGCTCCCTCTGTTTATTTTCCAGTTTACACATCTGTTTGCTCAGTTTTAGTCATAATCGCTATCTCTCATTTTGCAGGCCATGCAGAAGAACCATATTGCTCATAAGCGTGTGCTAGAGCTTTGTAAAACAGCGCAGCTGGCTGTGGTAGACGTCAACACTAAGACGGTCGAGCTAAACGAGGCTAAGCAAAAAATGACCGAGCTTGAATCTAAAAACACCCGACTTACCGAGCTGGTCAATACGGCGGAAGCGGATAAGCAGAAGACGTTGGCAGAAAGAAAAGACCGTTATCTCCGCGAATTGGCCAAGCTTGAAAGGAAAAAAGATACGGAGATAGCTGAGCTGAAAAAGAACATGCAGGACGCTAAAGACCATGGCTACAAAGAAGGAGAGGCTACGTATGTCTTGCAGTGCGAAGCTACAAAAGACATCTTTTTCAAATGTGGCTAGAAGGCAGTTGTTGCGAAGCTCGATCAGGGCCTAGAAATCGAGGTCTTCCAGAACCCTCCCCTTCACTTCATCCCAAGTTATATGGCGGACTACACTGATGCTATCCAACAGAAGCTTCTCCAGGAGGGGGAGAAGAAAGAAGGATCACCTAATCCAAATAATGCCCCATCTGCTAACAATGGTCACGGTCTCCATACCAGTTAGACAGCTCGGGTGGAGCCATCAGTGTCAAATACAGTTGATGATGCGCTTGTGACCGACCTACTTACTGGAACCGGTCTACCTAGTGGTGAAGCTCGGGTTGACCTAGATGCAGACTTGGACGATCTATTTGCTTAATCTTGTTTTTCTTCTTTTGATGTTTACTTTTGAAAGAATTTGTAACCGGGCTTAAGCCCCTCTTGTAATGCACATTTTTCAAATGGAATGGAATGAAATCTGCAAAAAGTTCAAGACTGATACAATTAAAGTTGAAGGGTAATTACAAGTAAGAGAGACGTCAACACTAAGACGGCCGAGCTGAACGAGGCTAAGCAAAAAATGACCGAGCTTGAATTTGAAAACACCTGACTTACCGAGCTGGTCAATGCGGCGGAAGCGGATAAGCAGAAGACGTTGGCAGAAAGAAAAGACCGCTATCTGCGCGAATTGACCAAGCTTGAAAGGAAAAAAGATACGAAGATAGCTGAGCTGAAAAAGAACATGCAGGACGCTGAAGACCATGGCTACAAAGAAGGAGAGGCTACGTATGTCTTGCAGTGCGAAGCTACAAAAGACATCTTTTTCAAATGTGGCTGGAAGGCAGTTGTTGCGAAGCTCGATCAGGGCCTAGAAATCGAGGTCTTCCAGAACCCTCCCATTCACTTCATCCCAAGTTATATGGCGGACTACGCTGATGCTATCCAACAGAAGCTTCTCCAGGAGGAGGAGAAGAAAGAAGGATCACCTAATCCAAATAATGCCCCATCTGCTAACAATGGTCACGGTCTCCATACCAGTTAGACAGCTCGGGTGGAGCCATCAGTGTCAAATACAGTTGATGATGCGCTTGTGACCGACCTACTTATTGGAATCGGTCTACCTAGTGGTGAAGCTCGGGTTGACCTAGATGCAGACTTGGACGATCTATTTGCTTAATCTTGTTTTTCTTCTTTTGATGTTTACTTTTGAAAGAATTTGTAACCGGGCTTAAGCCCCTCTTGTAATGCACATTTTTCAAATGGAATGGAATGAAATCTGTAATTTTCCAATCTTTTTGTTCGGTTTCACTCTTACTTGTAATTACCCTTCAACTTTAATTGTATCAGTCTTGAACTTTTTGCTTGGTTGTGATGTCTTAATATTTTCTGGCTGAGGTAGCCATCTCGGTCCAATAGCCCTGTAATCTGTTAACTTTACTATGTGTTGGTCATACCTGCCAACTTCATCCGGCCTAGATCCTTATCTCGGCTGAAGAGAACTAAGTGTTGGTCATATTTGCCAACTTTCTTTAGCCTAGATTCTTATCTCGGCTGAAGAGAGCTAAGTGTTGGTCATACCTACCAACTGTCTTTAGCCTAGATCCTTATCTCGGCTGAAGAGAGCTAAGTGTTGGTCATACCTGCTGACTTTCTTCAGCCTAGATTCTTATCTCGGCTGAAGAGAGCTAAATGTTGGTCATACCTGCCAACTTTCTTCAGCCTAGATTCTTATCTCGGCTGAAGAGAGCTAAATATTGGTCATACCTGCCAACTTTTTTCAGCCTAGATTCTTATCTCGGCTGAAGACAACTCAATGTTGGTCATACCTGCCAACCTTCTTCAGCCTAGATCCTTATCTCGGCTGAAGAGAGCTAAATGTTGGTCATACTTGCCAACTTTCTTCAACCTAGATCCTTATCTCGGCTGAAGGGAGCTAAATGTTGGTCAAACCTGCCAACTTTTTTCAGCCTAGATCCTTATCTCGGCTGAAGAGAACTAAATGTTGGTTATACCTGCCAACTTTCTTCAGTCTAGATTCTTATCTCGGCTGAAGAGAACTCAATGTTGGTCATACCTGCCAACCTTTCTTCAGCCTAGATTCTTATCTCGGCTGAAAAAAGCTAAGTGTTGGTCATACCTGTCAACTTTTTTCAGCCTAAATCATTATCTCGGCTGAATAGAGCTAAATGTTAGTCATACCTGTCAACTTTCTTCAGCCTAAATCATTATCTCGGCTGAAGAGAGCTAAATATTGGTCATACCTGCCAACTTATTTTATTGCCCTTAGTTAGTACTAACTAAGAATAACTTTTACAATAGAAAGAATTATGCTAAAAAAGAAACTACTTGTTTTATTTGAAAAAGAAAAATTACAAGTATTTTAAGGAAAAACTAAAAATAAAATAGTTTGAGATTGACAGTGTTTCATGGCCTGGGAATAGCTTTGTTATCTCCATCTTCCAAGTGATATGCCCATTTTCCTGCTAACCCGACTACTTTGTATGGTCCTTCCCAGTTAGGTCCTAACTTGCCATCTCTAGGTACCAAGGTGCTGCCCATTACTTTGCGTAATACCCAATCTCCAATCTTGAACTGCCTCGGATGTACTGTTTTGTTATATTTTCTGGATAACTCTTGCTGGTATGAGGCAATGTGAATTAATGCTCTTTCCTTCTCTTTTCTGCAAGGTCGAGTTCCAAGGTTATGGCTTCTTCATTTAAGTTTGGGTCAAAATTTTCACTTCTAATAGTGGGGAGGCCTACTTCCATTGGGATTACTGCCTCCATACCATAGGCCAAGGAAAAAGACATTTCTCCAGTTGATCGTCGAGGTATGGTACGGTAAGCCTATAAAACATGAGGAAGCTCCTCAGCCCACTTGCCTTTTGCTCTCTCCAATCTTTTCTTCAAACCATCTAAGACGACTTTGTTTGATGCTTCTGCCTGACCATTCACTTGAGGGTATGCTGGTGTAGAGTTGTAGAATTCTATCTTGTATTCTTCGCAAAAGTCCCTGAAGATTTTGCCATCGAACTGAGTGTCGTTGTCGGATATTAGAGCCTTAGGTATGCCGAATCGAGTAATGATGTCATCTTTTAAAAACATTATGATGGGATCCATCCAAGATAGGCCCAGTTCAGCACAATATGCCTTGGCTGTTTCGGGTTCCTTGATACTTGGTCTAGGCAGGAAGTCGATTAGTAATGGGTGTGAGATAAATGTATCTGCCATTGAAGCAAAACCTGTCAACTCGTCTGCTCTACTATTTTCATCTCGGCTGATTTGCTTTATCCGGACTACTTCGAACTTCATGATCTCTTTTCTGACTAACTCTTAGTACTTAGCCATCCTATCATCTTTTGCCTCGTAGTCCCCCAAAATCTGGTTGACTACCAGCTGGGAGTTACTGTATACCATCAGCTCGGTGGCCTTCATGTAAAGTGCTGATTTTAAGCCTACTAATAGTGCTTCATACGCTGCCTCCTTGTTGGATGCTGGGAAGCCAAGGTTGATTGTCTGTTCAATTGTTAGGCCATCTGGTGAGATGAGGACTATGCCAAGTCCTGCACCGTGCCTGTTGGATGCTCCTTCCACGAAGAGTTTCCACATCTCTCTGACGAATAACTTCCAGCAAGTAGAGGGATCGGATG
>NW_021034859.1:0-16340 GCF_004153795.1 Camellia sinensis
TAATTTAAACCATTAAACTGGCTATACCAGAATTGAGGCAAAATTTTTTACCTGAACATCTCCGTGTTGCCGAAGCTGAATTCCTAACAAAATTAACTGCTTCTGAGCTGAAACAATTAGCAAAGTTGATGAGATAATACTCATCTTTGGTTAATTGAGAAAAATTTTAAATAAATAACTATCATGCTAATTTAAGATAATTTACAGAATGTGGAGTACAAGGTTCAAACAGGAAACCACAAAACAGCACTGTCAGTATAAAAGCAGATTATAACAGAAATTCATGGTGCACAAAAGTAACCGAATAATAGATTATAGAGAGCAAGCACCTCTATGTTGGTACTGCATAGGGCTATCACGAAGAAATTGTTTGATACCCTCCCCATGGTTTGCATGAATCAAGCCTAGGGCATAGAGAGCACCGCCTTTTGAAGAAACTTACCTATTTAGCCTTCTGGTGTGGCTTTTGAGATCCATGTAGGTTTCCCTAGAATGGATGCTACAAGTAGAGACGAGAGAATGAACTCACTCAATAGTCAATCCGAATAAAATGTCTCAACTCAATGAGGAATAATAGATTTAATCTCTCAAATTTCCAAATCATCTGATCTAGCATTGGCCCGCTACTAACTGTAAGCTTATCGGATTCCAATAAACTCACAAACTAGATAAAAGAATTTTAAAAAATGTATAATAAACTAAAACAGAAGCAACGAAAAAGGAAAAAATAGGCATTTTACAACACAAACAAGCTATTTAAAAGCAGAGCAGGTTAAGGAACAAAAGCCGGGTAATGATTTTAATTAATAGAGTCAAGTTTTTAGAGAATCTTCAGAGCTTTTATAGCTTCTTTGAATTAGTGTGATACAATTTAACAGTAGGTGTGATGCCAGTTCTGGGAGTGATTCCTAGATTCCCCCCCCCCCCCCACCCACCTTTTCTTCTTTTTATCTTGCAATTATTTGCCCTTTTCAAGCCTCAGCAAAATCTGCCCAGCCATTGGTTCACTCCTCTCAAGTTTTCAACCTTATTTTTCAAGCCTCAACTAAAAGTTTCTGCACAAATCTACAACAACGGAAACATAGTCCTTGCGAAGTTCCTCGGAAACTCTGTAAATAAAAATAATAGCAAACACATGAACTAAATCTAAAACAGCAACTGCTAGGTACCCAAAAAATTTAATCAGAAAAAGTATTGAATGGTTGATATTTCATTTCAAGTATGGTTTACCAATATACAAGAATTAAATCTAAGCCACATCAAGTGTCTGGTGAAGTATTATGGGTTCTTAGACTTTATGGTGCTCAAAATTTGGTATCTTATACAATGTCATGCCAAATATGGTGTTCTTTCACTATCCATTTTAGCATTTTAGAATTTGCTCCAACAAGGCCAAAATTACAAAACAAAATGGATTAAAATAGGGATCAAGGTGTGAGGAATTTGGATTCATACCATGTCCTTTGCCCACTCTCCTCAACTGAGCAACGTATTCTGACATCTTCTTAATGGCTTCCACCTAATAATAATAATAAGAAAAAGAATGAACCCAGAAATCAGTATATCATGCTACATAAGTGACACAATTATCTTCTAAAAGGAAATAAGGAAATTTCAGATGAATGGGAACAAATGAAATTGCATTTCACCTGCTCAGTTAAAAATTCACTTTCGCAAAATCTGTCAACTGAGCATCATTGTTCTTGGCTTTGTTACCTGTTGTCACAGTTAATGTCGTAAATAACCAATACCTCAACTTCACACTAGAATAAACGACAGTAAGCAATTTCAAACACACTGGATTACATAGATCAACTTTTCGATCCTTGGAGTCACAAAATGTAATACAACCTCCTGGGACATTTTCTCCATTGGTCATATAGAACTGCCTAAAAAGAATGAAAACTATAACAAGAACTAGAGCCAAGTAAACAAGACACAAAAGGAATGTCTTACAGCGTGCAAGTTCAGAAGTTTTTCATTTGTCAACTTCTCCAAAGACCGTGCAAGCTCCATTGCTAAATCAACAAATTAGCCACAATCAGTATCAATCACTTAAGATACAGAGGTTTCAATCAGTTTTTTTTAAATAAAGGGTTCATGAGTATGAGTACACAAATTGACATGCCATGAACAGCAAAACCACAAAACAAAGGCAATTTTACAAGCACTTGGCAAGTTTGGGAACATACTAAAATAGCTAAAAGGTCACTACCAAAAAGTCAACTTTTCTCTCTACTTCTTTGCACGTCTTTTAAAAAAAAAAAACTAAAAAAATCAAACTAAAATAGCTACTTCTCCAAAAACACAGGCTAAGATGTCATTGTTATCCTAGGTCTTTAATCCAAATAATAATACTTAGTTATGCTTCTGTTTTCATGAAATCGGGTTGGGTTTTCAGACCAAGCAATGTTCCACAAGAATAATTGCAAGGCCAACAAAACACATGTTCCAAAATAGTGCCCATGACCCAAATGAAAAATTGTCCCCAAATGGACTGGAATGGTGAATGCAAAAGCCATGTGTGGAGTCCAAACTTCAAAAATAGAAGTAACACTGAGCTAGGTTAAGGCTTAGAAACACCTGGAAACCAGGAAAGTTGTAGTTACATAGCAGATAAGAGCCCAAGTCAGTTGAAAATAGCTCCACAGAGACAGGTTTCAATTCAGCATGGAAGGTATATAAGCTTTGGAGATGCTAATAGAACAAATACGTAAAAAAAGAATTCAAATGCAGTAGTGAATGCAAGTGCATTCTTTCTGGATGGTATGCAAAAGAAATTGCTAGAAAAAAGGAGCAAAGCAAACCTGATGGTTTCAAGAGGAGCAAGAACAGCTTGGTCATAGCCCCAGCCAAAGCACCACTAAGAAACTCACCAACTCTCTAGTCCTCAGAAAATCCTGAACCAAAAACATCATTTCTTTTCATTTGGATAAAAGCATGCCTCCTATATCATTTTGGTACACGAAATATGAAAACAACTTTATGTATACCTACCTACCTATAGATTGATTATATATTCATATATTCCAAAAGAATAAAAAGGCAGGAGTTATAACAGATAAGGAATAATGGAACTAATACAATCAGACTTGTGTTTAATATCTAATCATATTATTTATTAGAAGACAAAGAAGAAGATTATATTCTAGCATACGGTTGGTAACAAAAATGAAATGCCACAGAACAGAAGTGAGAAAAAATTGAAAACTGAAATCTGAGCGAGCATGTTTGTTGAGCCAAAATACCCAGAGTCACAGTATGTAAAGTGTGTTTTTATGCGTTTGAAGAAGGATGATGGGGGAAGTGGGCATAGAATGGAACTCACAAATTAAACCTTTTGAAATCCCTAATTCATCATCGAAAGCAGAGAGAATAAAAATTTAAAAATAAAAATAAAAGAATTAATGTGAGAGTGAAAAGTGAGATTATTTTCTCGTAATCCAAACGAAAGAATAAGAATATGAATAAGATTATGAATAATGAATATGAATATGAATATGAATATTCAAAGAATCAATTAGGCTGCATATTTGGATATAATAAATAACAGCAATAATCAAGCATAAACACAAAGGGAGGGAGGGAGGGAGTGCGTGAGTTAGAAAATTGAAACAAATTAACAGATCCAATTTCCAAATTGAAACAAACTAACTTATAGACAGAACAATTAAAAGAAAAGAAAAAAAAAAGAAAAAGAAGGGGTATGGTATGCATTAATAAATTACTTGCATTAATAAGAACCGCAGCAAGCTAATTTTTGCGCAAGTTGACCACCTGCAGCCCCTGCTCCGGTTGATTGATTTTGATAGTTTGAGGCTGCTGCAAAACACAAATTGTAAGTAGTTTTCAGCACTTTAGAACAGAGTGACCCCAAAGTGAAATTCTTAATTAAAAAACAAGACACGTGTCATGTGATTCAAATACCTCTGCCCTGGAGTCAGTGTCAGCGAGCCTTTGCTTTATATCCCTAGCTATTGAAAAGAAGACTTGCTCAACATTAAGATTTGTCTTTGCACTCTGTAAACGGCAAGTTTAATCAGTAAAAAGGACACGGTTTGATAAATTTTTTAGAGAATTTAAGTGTGTTGTACTTACAGTTTCAAAGAATTTTAATGCCAATATCATCTGCAAGTGCTTGGCCCTTAGAGGTTGGCACAGCATACATAGATTTATGAGGAGAGATTTTCAGATTCGAGAGGTTCACAAGCAAACTTTGAAATGGAACTAAATTGAAGACATGAGCTGAACTAGTAGAATTGAAATCAAAGGCAATTTAAGTGATATAAAAAGAAGTGAAGGGAGCAGGGGCTCACACACACCACACACACACACACACACACACAGAGGTTTAAACAAACCACATACCCTTTTGCTTTCATCCATATCAGCCTTGTTCCTACCAGTATCTTGTTGACATTATCAGAAGCATGCTGTTCAATGTTGCGAATCCAGTTCCGAATGTCTGAAAAAAGTGGAAGCAAGGTTTTTAAGAATCAATAGAGAAACACAAGACAATTTGATGATAGTAGTTCTGCAAGCCAATGCAAATCCATTTACCCTGTGACAGTAGACAATAAAATATGCAGAAAAAATCTATTTAAATTTTGCACAAAATATTTGTAGAAAAGAGTCCAACTAGCAGAGGTTAAACTGCCTAATAACACCCCAACTGTGCCCTTCTAAAAAAAAACACACACTTCAACTGTGTATCTGTACTTCCAAAATTTTAAATGATAGTCCTCTCTTCAAAGTTTTGTTTTCATATGTTGCTAATGACACTCACCTTCCTACACATATTTATGCAAGGAATTTCCATCCATCAAACAATGCACAAAATCTTAAATGGGAAATGTCCCAAGAAAGTATTCCAAACATACACCAATTACAACTAAAAAGCAAGTCTCCATTGGAGCTCTATAGCTTGACTAAAGATACCTCAGACTATGCTTGGTACAACACCAGGTAATTCTATCTTGCTTCAGCTTTCACAATTTTCTTTCTAAACTTTCCACAGATCTGACATGTTTTTTGAATTCATCTTGCATTATACATTTTGATTGCCGTGACTTACCAATGCGTTCTGATATTAACCCAGTCCTACAAATAGGAAACCTTGGCCACCAATGGTTGCATTTGTAAATGGTGAATATATAGGTAATTACATGAACACAGGCAAACAAATGTTTGTTTTGTAGCTCTGTGATCTAATATGTATTTCCGGAAATTGATTCACAATTATGGTTAAATTTTGTTGAGCATCATCTTTTTTGGCCCAATATTGTGTCCTATTTATCCAAATTGTCGTATGAAAAATAGTGTAGAAGTTTCTTTCAGTTCAAAAAAGAACCTAACAGATCAATTCAACAATTCAACAAACACACATATTGATGTATACAAATGTTATACATGCAGTAAAATTCGAAAGAAATAGAGAGAGAGAGAGAGTATCGATTAAAGTTCAGTAAATGAGGATCAAGTCAGAATGCCTCTCTCTGAATCTCTGCAAATGAGGTTCAAGTAAGAATGCCTTCAAAACATTGATTTCATAGATCTAGAGAGAGAGAGAGAGACGGTGGAGCTCGCTACCCGGCGGATTGCAGGATGCACGATGACGGTGGCGATGGAGTTTCGAAATCGCTCTGAATCTCGAAATCGATCTGAATCTTCCAAATCGCTTCGAAATCGCAGGTGCAGATGGAGCTTCGATGAAGAAATGTGTGCGTATAAGGATTGACAGAGAGAGAGAGAGATGTGTGCGTATTCAAGCTAAGACTCAGTGTTATATATTCAAGCTTCAAGAACAGCCGATTGATCTCCTCCGTCTTCTTCCTCGCTGAGAGAGAGAGAGAGAGAGAGAGAGATATGTGCGCGAAATTGCTTACACTTTGGACTCAGATTCGAAAATAAGGGTTTCATAAAGGGGCGCGTGTACCTACAGCATTCGAAGGCGCTTTTAAACGCCTTCAACTGAAACGGTGCCGTTTTGGTTTTAAAAAATATGCGACGATTAAAAAACGTCGTTAAAAATTAGCAAACATGACGTTTAGTAAAACGCCGTTAATTAAACGCCGTTAATCGTCCCGTTTCCTGTAGTGAGTCCATTGTTTGGTTGAGAATTTGTAACCCAAATTAGGAGTTCCACCGGATTATCAATCCTATATATGTTGGATTATTGTATCCTAGAGGATATGAGATAGAAATGATGAGATTGGAATACAAAGGAATTAATTTGTAAAGAGTGATTCTACTTACACCACTACTTTACTTCTTTACACTCTCAATCTCATTACACCACTAAAAAAAAAATATGATTCTTATTACACCTATTATATTATCAAAACTAACCCTAAAGTAGATTCTTTAAAACCTTTTCATCTCTTTACACCAATAGTTTTTGGAGGGAATAAGAGAACAGAGACAGACGCAGGGAAGACAGTGAGTGGAGTCCAGAGCGAAGTGCTTGTTTGGTCACACAGTGCTAAACAATTTACATTCCTCTGGTGTTATGTTGTCGGAAAAAATATATTTCTCTACCATTTTGTTGTTATACATTTACAAGCCACTTTCTTCCAAACAATGATTTTTAAAATTGTGCCAGGCCTGTTCGGTAATATAATGCTAATGAATTTGAATTAATCCAATACCATGTTACTAGATAAACTTATTTTTCCCAGCAATATGTTGTCGTTCGATTGGATGATAACAAGAAATTAATTCGGGGCCACTTGTGAAGATCATGTTCGGGGATATATTGCTATACAAATTAGATTACTCTAGTGTCATGTTTCTAAGCTATAATAGATTTGTCTAGCCACCTGTCTTTGTACATTGACAGATTTATTTTTTCTTGCAAGCATCCATAAAAAACATCCATAAATCAAACAAGCATCCATGAAATCATACATAAAAAAGTATTCATAAAAATATTCTTAAAAAAATAAAGTGTACGAACATCCATAAAAGGATTCATAAAATCTATCATTATTTGCATCCATCAATCAAACATGTTATTACAATTTGTCTATATCGCCAGTTTTGGTAGTTGATAACTTACTACATTAGGGTTGACAAGCTGTAGACACTCCATTTTTGACTGCCCTTAAGACTTGGGTGCCACTAATTGATCACTCGATGATGAAAGTTATACTGTGCAAATGTTCGATTTCTTCAGCAAGAAAAGCTTCTAAATCCTAGCCTTACACCCAATTTTTGACCAAAACTATTTTTGACCTGAAAATCGTCTTTTTTCAAAATATTTTTCCCAAATGTTTCTACGATGTTTCGAGACTTGCATTTTGTTAAATGTTGCACTTTTCGGTAAATCGAGCAAAGACAAAGTGGAAATAAATGGAAGAGAGGTGAATTCTTTGAAAAATCTTTAAAACATCTTATTTAAAGGCTTGGAGTTAAAGAAAATTGGAGGAGAGAGAAGAAAACTAGTTGGGAAAGAAGTTGGACATCAAACTGTTAAGAGAGAACTGAGCAGCCTTTACTAAATCAGGCCTATCTCTTCGTACACTTAGACTTTAGTTGTGACGCCACCACCATTAGAAAGTGGACTTCCGGGGCTTCAATTTACACTCAAGAATCTCCTACAGTTGAGTCCCGATGAGGGAGATATGGCTATTTGAAGTTTGGCATCAAACCGTTAAAATATAACTAAGCAGCCTTCACTAAAATAGGCATTAGAATTTAGATGTGAGGCTGCCACCATTGGAAAGTAGACTTTTGTGAATTCAATTTAGACTCAATAATGACCTAAAATTGAGTTCGGATGAAGGAGATATGCCCGTTTGGAGTTGGGCCTAGAAACAAATTTTTGG
The DNA here is from genome assembly GCF_004153795.1 of Camellia sinensis. Lineage (NCBI taxonomy): Eukaryota > Viridiplantae > Streptophyta > Magnoliopsida > Ericales > Theaceae > Camellia > Camellia sinensis. The sequence continues at coordinate 7,827 of NW_021034859.1, forward strand.
TGGGCGGCAGGTGGGCGGCCGGCCGGCCACTAGTGTAAAACCTAGATATTTTTGCCAGTTGTTTCCACAAAGCTCCAGCTGCCCCTTTATAGATATTTTCGACTGAGAGACTGTTTTCTATATATAGAGGACCTCTCTTCTTGCTTTCAAGGTTAGAAACATTTAGAAGTGAGGAGATAATTTTGGAAAATTCCCCTCTCTCTACAATTCTCTCTCTCCCTTTCTAATTGCATAGCTTTTGCCCAAACACTCTAAACCAAACCTAGAGAGCTTCTTGCTGAGGTGATTTGAGCTTGAATTTGAGCTCTTGAAGCACTTGAGAGTGTGAAATTAGTGGTTTATGACTTAAGAGTTTATTCCTCTCCAAGAGGTATACCTTCTCTTGCCTTTGTGCCGTCTTTACACCACTTGTTTTTGTGTTTTGGACTGTTTAAAACCTGTATTTTTAGGCTGAAACTTGTGGTTTAAGGCCATTAAAGGTAGAGGGGTTGATAGCCTTTTTTTACACCTTGCTTCTAAAGCCTTTGCCCTTGTGTTTCCCACTTTGTTATCAACTCTTTTTGAGCTTTTTAACACTATTTTTCAGAGTCATTTCAGTGGCTAAAATCATGTTTTGAAGTCCAAATTTGGAGGGGTTAGCCTCCCCTTTTTGTGTCTTGCTTACTCGCCTAGCTTGTGCTATGTTTTAGCTTATTAATTTAGCTTTTTTTAGCTTAATTCCAACATGTTTTAAGACTATTTTTAGACTGTTTTAGCACTTTTTTGGTTGATAGTTACATATGAGCTTTGTTTTGCATGCTTATAGTGTAATTTTCTTCATGAGTTGGTGTTCTAAGCCTTAGACACCATCTTATTTGAGTTGATTGCATTTATTTATGGCTTTCTATACTTGTGATCACTCGTAATCACCTCTGCAGCCTCCTTCCTTTCTTGGCTTTTGTTTTGCTTTGAAAGTGGTTTCAAACCCTTTGTTTGTTTAAGCATGAGATTGAGATGGCATGCTTAATGGTTTAATCCCTTTGGGGGTTCATTACCAATGGTATGATGTCTCTTTCATACCCAAAGCAACTCTTGGTTTGAGCCCTCTTTCCATTAGAGGACTTAAATTCATCCTTTGGACTCAATTGATTAAAGAATGGATGGTAATCTAAAATGAAGTAATAAAATTGAGGCTAAAATGGTGCAAGATAATAATTGGCATTGTGTTCAATCGGACGTTAATTGAACACATGGAAGCTTGAGGCATTTCATACTCATTAGTGATGAAATGGTTCAAGTTTCCAAAGTCACCACTTCCCCTGATCAATTCATGAAGGGGGGGAGGTTTGAGTCTTATTTTGTTGCATTTATTGAAATTGCACACTTTGGTTCGTGAGCCATCATGCAATGAAATTGCTTGAGTTGATGGTTTGTGGACCAAGTTTTGTCACTCCTTTGATTTGTTCACGATAAAGAGGGGTAAATTGTGCAAACAAAAGCCTTGAGAATACCCTGTGCATGCTCTGTTTGTTCTCTGTTGCAGTAAAATGAACCCTGCGGCAGTGGCAGGTAGGCCACTTTCTATAGCCAGCAAGCCACCTTTGATGGCCGCCCGATTATCACTGGTGGCCGACAGGCCCTCACTCCTAGCCGGCCGACCACTGATGCGAAATCCAACAGTGTGTTTTTTGAGCAGAGTAGAGCTATTCTGGAAGTGGAAAAAGGTGTTAGTGTTCTACTGTGCAACAGAGACCTTCTGGAAGTAAAACAATGGCTTTTCGGGAGGAAACCGCATTCATGCATGAGCCTTCCATCGATCCTCGGGAATCGTGTTGTATATATTGGTGTTGTGCTTTAAATAGTGGCTTTGTACTTAATTAGTTAGAATAGCTAATTTTTCTCGTGTTGTAATTATTTTAATTTGCTAGAATAGTTAATTACTTCAGTTTGTAATAATTAGTTAAGTAGTTTAGCTATTTATTCTTTTCATTTTGTAATAGTTAATTAATTAGCTTAGCTTAGCTAGTTAGCTAGTTAGTTTATTCGGACTCTCCTTCTTGAGAGCACAATGCAATAACACTACAAAAAAATTGACTTTTTGCGACGGTAAAATACCGTCGCTAATACTCCTAATGCCGTCGCTAATACTTTTTGCGACGGCAAAATGACTTTTTGCGACGGCAAGAGGGGGGTCGCAACTGCAGGGGTTACAAAAGAGTTTTTGCGACGGTAAGTGCCGTCGCTAATGTTTTGCGACGGCATTTTTTGCCTTTTTGCGACGGCACCGTGCAGTCGCTAATAACGTTTGAAATTTCTTAACTTTTTTGTGACGGCCCTATTTTACCGTCGCTAAAAATGTTATTTGAGACGGCAAAAAATACCGTCGCCAATAGTCCTTTTTTTAAAAAAAAAAAGACTTTTTTGCGACGGTGTAGTGCCGTCGCAGAAAGTATAAAAAATATAAAATTTTCTATTTTTTGCGACAGTATAAGACCGTCGCAAAAAATATTAAAAAATAATAAAATTTCTATTTTAAATAATAAAATTTCTATTTTTTGCAACAGTATAATTTCGTCGCAAAAAATAAAACCTGTAACAAAATTAATAAAACTAATAAAATTTTCTATTTTTTCCGACGGTGGTGCCGTCTCTCTCTAAGAGCTGATTATTTACATTCCATTCACAAAAACATCATAACAAAAAACAAAAATAAAAATTGATCAAACCATCAAATTCAATATTTTACAAAGAACAATTAAACTGTACATGTTCATAAAAACATATTTAAATTATAAAATTCACCCAAATCCTAAAAAAAAAAAATAATAATAAAATAAAATCTAAAATTCACCAACCAGCACATTGGATATTTAGGAACAAAGCTCTCCAATGCTTATAAATTAGGAACAAAGCTAATGCTTATAAATTAAGAACAAAGCTCAGGTCCCATCATGAGCGAAGTGGAAAGCTTATTGGTTTAAAAAAATGAAGAACAAACTGAAGGTGGAGCTAATTTTTGGTGGTGGTGTTGTCAGTTAGGATTGGAAAGAGTCTAGCTGTATACCATTGAAAGTCTCCTTGGTGATTCTGAATATTGAAATCCCCCAACTGGCTCTGTGAGATTCAGGCCCCATGCAGAGCAAAAACCCATTATCCCTTTCTTTGCTTGCACCAAAACAAAAATCTCCAAGCTGAGTAAATATGTATAGGTAAAACTGAACTTAATAGTCAAATTTGAAATAATAATTAAAGAAAAAATATAATATATAGACAAACCAAAACTATATGTTTAACCAAACACAATATCTTACTCCACTGAGATAGGGAAAGCAATGGGCGGAATAAGAAAGAAAATTTTCAGGAAATTTGTTTAGGAAGGCAATTAATAATTTGATGAAAACTGGAAGAAAAATAATAGTATCGGAATAAAGAAAGAAAAATTTTTCAACTAACCCGGGTTCGAAGGCTCTTATTGCCAGCTGGAAGAAAAGAATTGTCGGGAATCCATCAGACTGCAAAAGCAAATTCAAACATGACTCATTTCCTGTCTCTCCTCTAAACTGTAATGGACATAAAAAAGATCTACCCATGTAGGATTTTCCATGTTATTACAGATATAAATTGCTTCTTACAGTGGCATCCAATATCCTTAAAAATGCTAGTCAAAACATACAACGTGCATTTTAAAAGTGACCAATGGCCAGCACGTGTCATTTGCCTTGAAGAATCACTTGAGAAGGGATACAAGGAAAAGGAAAAGAAAACAAAAATTAAAAAGGTGAAAAAATTAAAGGCTTTTACAGACAAGAAATCATCAGAGGAAATTCTATTGCTATCACTAATTCCACAATTAAAGCCAATCGTAAAGGCACCTTCTCAAATCAAAATATTCTCAAAGCCCTGCAAATCAAGGTTTATTATTGGCCTATTCTTATCTTCTAACGTTAGGGAAAACTGTTATGGGAATCAAAGCTATCCTATTTTTCTCTTTTAAGGTACAGAAAGATGAGCAGCTAGAGAATGGAACTAGAAAGAGGAGAACAAAAAAATTATTGAATGGAAGGAGGGTGTTTCTACTTATTAATGTATTATGAAAAAAATATATCGCACCTTCGCCTCGGGTGCCTATTTGTGGTCCCATCCATATGCTGTGCAGTTTTTCACGGATGACAAGAATGGTATTAGACTATTAGTATGTCGAGTTAGATAACAAGTCATTATGCATGCCATATTAAGAAAGCACCTTTATGCAGCAGCAACTGTTCTTGGGACCAATTGGACCAAATTCTAAGCTCAATTCCCCTCCCAATGCTTTCTGGAGGTGGTACCAGTGTTACCACTGGTAATTCCATTAACTCATCAAAGAAAGTTTGTAATAAGTTCATGGACTGCTTAATTGTGTCCTTCATAGTAGAAAACCTAATCCACATCATGAGGAATGTGTATTTTTATTCCTGACTATGACCCGTTTTAGGAGTATTGAATGAACTTTCCTCATGAGTGATTGGTTTTCTACTATGAGGACAATTAGCAGTCCACTGACTTATTTACCAAACTTTTCTTTGATGAGTTAATGGAATTACAGTGGTACACGGTACCACCTCCAGAAAGCATTGAGGGGAATTTTGAGCTTAGAATTTGGTCAATTGGTCCCAAGAACAGTTGCTGCTGCATTAAAGTGGCTTTCTTAATATGGACATGCAAATTTAATGACTTGTTATCAACACTCGACATACTAATAGCTAATTACATTCTTGTCATCGTCGAAAAACTTGCCAACAGCAATTATGGATGGGACCACAAATGAGCACCCAGAGGGCGAAGGTGCGATTATATTTTTTCATAATAACATTATAAGTAGAAACACCTCCTTCCGATTATAATTTTTTTGTTCTCCTCGTTTCTAGTTCATTCTCTAGCTGCTCATTTTCTTGTACCTTAAAAGAGGAAAAAAATAGGATAGCTTGATTCCAAACATTTTCCCCTAACGTTTAGAAGATAAGAATAGGCCAATAATAAAAACCTTTTGATTTGCAGGGCTTGAGAATATGATCTTGGATTAGGGCTTTCGATTGGCTTCTAATTGTGGGAAATTTAGTCGATAGCAATAGAATTTCCTCTGTGATTTCTTTGGTTCTGTAAACTAGCCTTTAAATTTTCACCTATAATTTTTGTTTTCTTTCCTTCCTTGTATCCCTTCTCAAGTGATGTCTCAAGCAAAATGACACGTGCTGGCCATTTGTCACTTTAAATGCCACCGTTTGTTATGTTTTTGACTAGCATTTTAAGGATATTGATGCACTGTATTAAGAGCAATTTATATCTGTATAACATGAAAATCTACATGGGTAGATCTTTTTATGTCAATTACGTTTAGGGAGAGACAGGAAATGAGTTCATGTTTTGAATTTGCTTTTGCAGTCTGATGGGATTCCCGACAATTTTTTCTTCCCAGCTTGGCAAATAAAGAGCTTCGACCCCGTTAGTGAAAATTTTCTTTCTTTATTCCGATTACTATTTAATTGTTTCTTCCAGTTTTCATTCAATTACTTATTTGCCTTTCTAACAAAATTCCTGAAAATTTTCTTTCTTATTCCGCCATTGCTCTTTCCCTATCTCCATTGAGCTAAGCATATGTGTTTGGTTAAACATTATAGTTTTGGTTTGTCTATATATTATATTTTCTTTTAATTATTATTAAATTATGACTATTAAGTTCAGTTTACCTATACCATATTACTCAGCTTGGAGATTTTGTTTTGGTGCAGCAAAGAAAGGGATAATGGTTTTGCTCTGCATAGAGGAGGCCTTGATCTCACAGAGCTAGAGTTTGGATTTCATATTCAGATCACCAAGGAGACTTTCAATGGTATACCAGCTAGACTCTTCCAATTATCCATAACTGACAACACCACCACCAAAATTAGCTCCCACCTTCAGTTTGTTCTTCATTTTTTTAAACCAATAAGCTTTCCACTTTCGCTCATTGATGGGGACCTGAAGCTTTGTTCTTAATTTATTTAAAGCATTAGCTTTGTCCTAATTTATTAAGGCATTGGAGAGCTTTGTTCCTTAAATATCCAATGTGCTGATTGGTGAATTTTAGATTTATTTTATCTATTATATTTTTTAGATTTGGGTGAATTTTATTAATTTAAAATATGTTTTTATGACATGTACAGTTAATTGTTCTTTGGTAAAATATTGAATTTGATGTTTTGATCAATTTTTATTTTTGCTTTTTGTTATGGATTTTTGTGAATGGAATGTAAATAATCAGCTCTTTAGAGAGAGGACGGCACCACCGTCGCGAAAAAAATAGAAAATTTATTTAGTTTTTATTAATTTTGTTACAGGTTTTATTTTTTGCTGACGAAAATTATACTGTTGCAAAAAATAGAAATTTATTATTTAAAATAGAAATTTTATTATTTTTTAATAATTTTTTGCCGACGGTCTTATACTGTCGCAAAAAAATTAGAAAATTTTTATTTTTTTTATACTTTCTGCGACGGCCACTAACACCGTCGCAAAAAAAGGTCTTTTTTTTTTTAAAAAAAGACTATGGCGACGGTATTTTTTGCCGTCTCAAAAACATTTTTAGCGACGGTAAATAGGCCTCACAAAAAAGTTAAGAAATTTCAAAACGTTATTAGCGACTGCACGGATGCCGTCGCAAAAAGGCAAAAATGCCGTCGCAAAACATTAGCGACGGCACTTACCGTTAACGCAAAAACTCTTTTTGTTAACCCCTGAGTTGCGACCCCCCTATGCCGTCGCCAAAAAGTCATTTTGCGCGTCGCAAAAGTATTTAGCGGACGGCATTAGGAGTATTAGCGACGGTATTTTTACCGTCGCAAAAAGTCAATTTTTTTGTTAGTGTTATTGCATTTGGTGCTCTTCAAGAAGGAGAAGTACCGAATAAACTAACTAGCTAAACTGCTAAGCTAAGCTAATAAATTAACTATTACAAAATGAAAAGAATTAAATAGCTAACTTACTTAACTAATTATTACAAAACTGAAGTAATTAAACTATTCATAGCAAATTAAAATAATTACAACACGAGAAAAATTAGCTATTCTAACTAATTAGTACAAAGCCACTAATCTTAAAAGCAAACAACACCATATATACAACACCGTTCCCGACGGATCGATGGAAAGGCTCATGCATGAATGCGGTTTCCTCCCGAAAAAGCCATTGTTTTACTTCCAGAAGGTATCTCTGTTGCACAGTTAGAACACTAACACCTTTTTCCACTTCCAGAATAGCTCTACTCTCTCAAAAAAAACACCACTGATTGGATTTCGCATCAGTGGTCGGCCGGCTAGGAGTGAGGCCTGTCGGCCCACCAGTGATAAATCGCGGCCATCCAAGGTGGCTTGCCTTGGCTATAGAAAGTGGCCTCATACCTGCCACTGCCGCAGGCGGTTCATTTTACTGCAAACAGAGAGACAAACAGAGCATGCCAGGGTTATTCTCAAGGCTTTTGTTTGCACAATTTACCCCTCTTTTATCGTGAACAAATCAAAGGATTGACAAAACTTGCGTCCACAAACCATCAACTCAAGCAAATTTCATTGCATGATGGCTCCGAACCAACTGTGCAATTTTCAATAAATGCCAACAAAATTAAGACTCAAACTCCCCCCCTTCAATGAATTGATCGGGAAGTGGTTGACTTTGGAAAACTTTGAACCATTTTTCATCACTAATGAGTATGAAATGCCTCAAGCTTCCCATGTGTTCAATTAAACGGTCAATATTGAACACATGCCAATTATTATCTTGCCCACCATTTTATCCTTCAATTTATTTACTTCCATTTTAGATTACCATCCATTCTTAACAATTGAGTCCAAAGGCGGGGGGATAATTTAAGTCCTCTAATGGAAAGAGGGCTCAAACCAAGAGTTGCTTTTTGGGTATGAAAGAGACATCATACATTGGTAATGAACCCCCAAAGGGATTTAAACCATTAAGCATTGCCATCCAATTTCTTCATGCTATTAAAAACAAAACAAAGGTTTGAAACCACTTTCAAAGCCAAAACAAAAAGCCAGAAGGAAGGAGGCTGCAGAGGTGATTACGAGTTGATCCAAGTATCAGAAAGCCATAAATAAATGCAATCAACTCAAAAAAGATGGTGTCTAGGCTTAGAACACCAACTCATTGAAGAAAATTACACTAAAGCATGCAAAACAAAGCATATTAACACAACCAAAAAAAAAAAAAAAAAAAAAAAAAAAAAAAAAAAAAAAAAAGTGCTAAAACAGTTCTAAAAATAGTTCTTTAAAAAACATGTTGGAATTTAAGCTAAAAAGCTAAATTAAATAAGCTAAAACATAGCCACAAGCTAGGCGAGTTAAGCAAGACACAAAAAGGGAGGCTAACCCCTCCAAATTTGGACTTCAAAACCATAATTTTAGCCACTGAAATGACTCTGAAAAATAGTGCTAAAAGCTCAAAAAAGAGTGATACAAAGTGGGGAAACACAAAGGGCAAAGGCTTTAGAAGCAAGGTTGTAAAAAA
>NW_021034860.1:0-27189 GCF_004153795.1 Camellia sinensis
AGGATGGTACATTAACATTAATCTTTAGCCATAACCAAAACACGGGATAAGTTCAGAGTCATACCGATGTACACCAAATCTTTTCAATGTTCCCACTGATTTCCAATCAACATAATATCAACATAGCTACTTGTGAGGAGCAGAGCGTTAATAAACAGGATTATTAACGGAATTCAAATGTGTGATTACAGTACTATTACTCACAGTGCTATAACGGAGCGCTTGTCCTTCTCAGGTTATGCCCTACACACGTACACAACTTATACATTAATTCCTTTTTCTTTCTTAATTTATTCCCTGCTTCATTTTACTTCAAATGAATTTACAGGCATCTTAAGGGCATCAAACACAAATTCTAAAAATACCAGAGGGTTAAGCACGTAAAACAGAGCAAACAACATTTTGTAACACGAGCCGCACCAAGGACTACACATGAAGTTTTCAAACCTATTCCTTCAACTCAATATATATAAAAGATTACCAATCTTGCAAAACACATTATGGAGTTTATAATTAATCACTTCGATTTTAAGATAGAAAGGAATTGTATGGACATCTTCCACATTTTTTTTCAAAAATCCCTGAATGTCTAGGGTTTTCACTAAAAACCAAACATTTCCAATCCCCATAAAGAAACCTCAATTCAACATAAGCAACATGATTCAACTCAACATCATTAAATAAAATTCGACATAATTCAAGAGGGATTCTTAAATCCCATTTCAACATTCCATAACCGAGTTTATGCCATCTATATCATTAATAAATCATTTCCCCCAATTTCCTTTCTCATTAACATGATTTACAATGCACTTAACAACGTTCATTCGCAAATTTTAAACATAATTTTCAAACATAAGCAAATTCCAATTAAACTTGTACATATATAATTCAACCTATCAATTTCATGATTCAACTTTCAATTTGGGCCAAATCATTGATTATCATCAAAAATCAACCTAGGGTTTCAAGAAAAAAAATCTAGAAATTTCAAGAAAAATCCAAATTTCTTAACCCATTACCTTGTTTCAAATATTCCCATTTATTATGCACCCTAGGTCCACAATCCATAAACCATAATCTAAACTCCATAATAGAACCCCAACATTTCAAACCTTAACCCCAAAATTTCATGATTTACACTATATGCTCAAAATGTAGATTTTGCATTTATATACTCCCAAAATACCACAAATCTAACTATCAATGTAAGCATTGAAGGGGAACTAGGACTCCTACCTCAAGATTCAAGCAAGAAAAACAAGCTTTGATGAGATTCCTCCAAAATTTCGAAATTCCAATCGGTTGAAAAAAAAAAAAAAAAAAAAAGTTGATCTTCTCTTGCTCTCCATCCTTGATACAAGATTCATGGTGGATTTGTTGATAAAAGTGGAGGAAATCAAGGTTTGGGGAGCTAGGGTTTCGGACATGGAGGAGGGGAGAAGAAGGGAGGAAAACAAAATGTAACAAATGGTCCAAAAATCACGTTTTTGAGCTGCTGTCCCGCACAGTCCCGCACGTGCGCCGCTATTCCCCAACGTGCGGATCTGCTTCCAACACAGATGTGAAAACTTCAAACGGGTATAACTCTCTCATCGGGACTCCGTTCTAGGTCATTCTTGTGTCCAAATTGAAGCCCCGAAAACAAGCTTTCCAATGGTTCCAACCTCACATTCAAATTCTAAGTATGAAAGGAGAAAAGGACAAAAGAGTGATGGCTGGTCAAAAACTCAAACTCAAACTTGGGACTTTTTATCTAATCTTATCTATATATCTTGTTAAGGCTTCAATCAAGGTTCCAAACATCATCCAAGGGTCCTCAATTATAATATTTAAAGTTCACTTGCCAACCCATCAATATCAAGAGTCCGACAACCATACAAGTTTTAAGGTGACAGGCACCACTATACATCAATCCGATGTGAATTTAAAATCCGAGTCGTTATAAGTACTCGAGGAGCCCGTATTCTGCTTCTTCAAAAATTTCTTCTTCGAAAAGAAGCCTTGTCTCTTATTACCTTTCTAGTCTATTGTTAGTTTAGTTTGTCTAGCTATATTAGCTTCGGATATTATGGCCCAGTCTAGCACCCCAATGTAGGTTTCCAGCTTCAAGACATTCACCCTTTCTAAAATGTCACTTCGAAGCCCACCCTCAAAATGCCTCGCTTTCTTGTAATCAGTATCGATCACGTGTGGTGCAAACCGGGCCAATTCAGTGAATTTGGCCTCATACTCGGCTACAGTCATGCTGTCTTGCCTAAGTTCCATGAATTATGAAACTTTCCTGTCCCAGACACATTGCGGGAAGTACTTGTCATAGAAGATCTCCAAAAATTTTGCCAGCCAGCATCTTTATAATTTTCACGCATTAACATCTACTATCTTCTTGCCTCGTCTTCTAGCATAAAGGTGGCTAGAAGCACTTTCTGTGTCTTTGAACACAGAAACACTTCGAACAATTTTTTGATGCCGAGGACCCAAGCTTCGGCCTTCAACGGATCTAATCCACCATGGAACTGAGGTGGTTTCATTTTCTTGAACTCTTTGGTGAGAGCTATTATCCGATCATCATTCTGATTATCTGGCACGGGTGGTGTCGGAGGTGGAGGTGGAGGATATGGCTGCTGCCACTGTTGTTGCCACTTTTGTTGTTGCCTCAATGTCTCTGCCATTTCCTGAATCAGTCTTTCCATTCTATACATTCTGGCAGTAGAGGATTCCTCTAACTCATCACCCCTTGTTCTCACCATCTGATTAAACTTGCATTATACTTTATACAAAAGATACACAGGTATGCATATACTAGAGAGCATACATATTCAACTAATTTGCAATGCAAGCAAATCACAATTTATAACACATAATCGTTCACATCACAACATATAAGCGTATTTTAGATGCTTTCAAATTCATACCTATCACATGAATGCATCCTAGATCTTTTCTAGACGCTTATTGCTCATTTGGACAAGTGTGTGAGTTATTAACTCGTGCTCTGCTACCACTCTGTCAGGACCCGAACTCGCCCCTATGGGTTTAGGCCATAACCGGCCAGTAATCACGAGAATACCTACGGCCTCAAATCAAACCCAACATAACTCGTCAGAGTAAAGGGGCCAAACGGAAGCAAAATTCAAAACTTTGACCATAGAGTGTGCTTACATGGCACATCATAACAAACCATACACATACATGTTAATAACTCACTTCAGAAAATAGAGTAGCATAAGGTTCTGTACAGACAGGATCATTTAAGTCTAAGTCAACCCATGAAAACTATATAAAGCAGATTCAAAGTCTTCGCCAACATGACAAAATATAAATACATAACAAGAGGGCGAAGACGAGTCTCGTGCCTGAGACTCAAGGGCTGACTCTCCAAAACCTTGGTTGTTCCACACAGACTTCACTGAGGCTGGGTCTGAACCTCTCCTGGCTCACCTACAAATACATGAATGAGCGTGAGCAAAAGCCTAGTGAATAATATCAACTAAAGCAGATGCATTGGAACAATATAGGTCGGACGTCCTTAGGCCCAATTCATATTTCTATCTAGTATGTAAATAGATATGGATGAAGTAATTTCGGTTCCAAACACTTCGGACGACCTCGGGCCCAATCCATTCATGTCAAACTGGCCTTTGGCCATTTGTCTTTCATTCATATCAGACTGGCCTCTGGACCATTCATACTTTCATTAGGTCATACTGGCCTCTGGCCTATTCATTCTATCATTCACATCATACTGGCCTCTACCCCATTCATTCATTTATGTCAGACTGGCCTTCAGCCCATTCATTCATTCACTCGTGTCAAACTGGCCTTTGGCCCAATCATACTTTCATGTCAAACTGGCCTTTGGCCCATTCATACTTTCAGGTCAAACTAGCCTTTGGCACATTCACACTTTCATGTCAAATTGGCCTTTGGCCTATTCATACTTTCATGTCAAACTAGCCTTTGGCCCATTTGTTTGGCATAGCAAACATTGTCCACCAATCAAATTAACAAACTTATAAACTTACATAGAAGTAAGCAATTGGACAACAACATATTTTAGATATCTTTGTCAAGATATTACTCATAGTGATCGGTTGGTTGATTTGCCCTGGAGCTTGACCCTACACATCACATAACACATATGGGTCACAAATGGTTCAATCTGTTCTTTAATTCACATATTCCTCTTTAGGCTTTATTCTTATTCCTTTAATTCATTTATAATGCTCAATGTATGCCTAAGAGTACTTAGAAGTGAAAGAGAACAGAAAACGAAACACAGAATGCTTTTTTAGAATTTTCAGAAACCGGGTCCCTGCTCGAGCGTGGACTTCCCCGCTCAAGTGGACCCATGAGGTCTGCAAAAGTACTGGATGCGTCAAATTTACGCTCGAGCGTGAAGTCTGGCGCTCAAGCTGAAGGCCTGTCTACATAGCTTCCCACTCGAGCATGAACTTCCCCGCTCGAGCGGACGCCATGTCTGCAAAAATATACTGGGAGCATGAATTTCACGCTCGAGCGGAAGTTTCCCCGCTCAAGCAAACATCAAAATTCTGGAAAATCCAGAACATGTTCTTGAGCTTCAACTTGATATTCAAAGGCTCTAAATGCATGATTTGGGCTCAAACTCTACATATACTTGTGCTAACATGATACAAACACCAAATTATATCATTATGAAGCTCAATTTCATGAATCAAACACATGCATGACCCAAATTATTTCAAACTCATTCCCAACATACCAAATTCAAACAATCAAAACTCCTACTCCCATGGATTGTACATGCATGTGACATATAACCCTCATTCTCAACTCATATGATGAAGAGATGGCCAAAGTATGAGTTTTAAATAAAATCTCACATGGATTATACCTTTGTGCCCAAACATGCAATTTCAAAGCAATTACACACATGCATGCATACATTGACCTTCAATTCAACATGATCAACTCAAATTCATCCTAGTTCTTACTCTTGATTACCCAACTAGCTTGAATACACAAAATTACAAACTAGGATCCATGAAACACTCACCTAGGAGCTTTAGTTCTCCAAACTTAGGCTTAATTCTTGAGTGTAGCTTCAATTTCCAAGCCTTGAGCTAAAATTACACAATTCTCTCCATTTCTCTCACTATAGCCGAGCCTCTCTCTTTCTAAGGCACAAAATCTGATTTTTGAGCTCAAGTATATGAATTGAGTGCATAGTGCCCCTCTTTACAAGTTCCACTAATCGTAATTATTTAATATTAAACAATTGGGCACTTGATTCGTTAATTTAATCTAATTAATTTGATCCGAATCAATTTCCAATTAAATTTCACCGTAGGCTCTAAAAATTATGCCAATCACATGGCGTAATCAATTTCGGTTTCTATGGCCGATAAGGCCTTCAATTTAATTTCCAAAGCAGATAATCAAACAGATATTCCTACGGTGAACAAATAGAAATTCAAAACCACATATATTCACATCATTGGCACACAGAATCATACTAAACGCATAATCATATTCATAATAAGGACCAATTAGCATAATAAGGAACAGGGTTATCACATATTTGCTTTCTTGTTTTAGTTTCATAGTAATTGTGTTGTAATCTTGCATTTCCTAGCTTATATTTTTCTTGTATTGGTCTCATATTAGTTTTGTTGTAATCTTGCATGTTTTACCTTATATTTGTTTTCTTGTTTTAGGTTCATGTTAGTTTTGTTGTAAGTTTGCACTTTTTTTTTATTTTATATTTGTTTTCTTATTTTTAATCTAACCAGTAGTGGTTAATTGAGCCACCTACATATTTCTTGTTTGTTCCTTTTCTTGGTTTCACAATAAGACAAGTTTTGCTAGGCCTAGTTGGCCGGCCGACGTATTTGGCTGGTCGGTTAGCTTGTTTCAGGCATAATCTCCCAATGTTGACCAATTTCTGCCGACGGTTCCAAGGAACATGAAGCTTTTATTTTATTTAATTTTATTTTAAGTGTTTTGCGAGATTTTTATTTTGATGTAATATTCTCCTCATCCCTCTCTAATTTGGTTTGTAATTATTTTTTGAAGTGTTGTAATCATTCCCTACCCCGCTTCTCTCTATCTCGTTATTTTACTTGCTTTCTTTATCTGTGAATATGCATCATATTTTGTCTTTCATTATATCCATGCTTTGCAATAACGTTCCATGCATTTTGATTCGGCTAATTTTGCATCTTGTGGATTTAGTCAATTCCTATGTGATTATGTGCGCTACCTCATGTTCTTGAGATGATTTACTTGTCATATCTTAGAAGCCGAATCTCTACTTGTATCTCATGAGTGAATTACATTTGGATTTTGTATATAAGATTATGCATGTTTTACTAACTTTATTTTGTAGCTTGTTGGCGGGACGTCAAAGATGTAAGTTTTTATGCTTTAGTACCCCGTTTGTGTGTGTTTTTCTTACTATGTTTAGCATTCTACCATAAGGTTATTTGCTTATGTGACATAACTTTATGAATGCTAGTGGATGGAGGTTGTGTCGCTTAATTTGGAATGACATTGATTTTCATGTTTGTAAACTCAATTTATTTGGATTGTACATCTTCAAAACTCTTTCAAAATTACATGAAATCAAGTTGTTCCAAAGTGGGTGACATAGTCTATACTTGTAAGCTTCACATAGTAAATTTTAGGATTTATTAAATAATCAGAACATGAACATATAAAGAAAATAAAAAAGTCATATCATGGTTAGTAAAGGCCGATCTTTTGATTGGGTGAGCGGGGGTGCTCAATTAATGACCTTTCCCTCTCATACCTAAGGTTCCAAATCGAGACAACTTTGGTTATGACAAATAGTGGCCTTGGCACGAGTCATGGGTTTCATAATTTCCCAAAATATTAGGTGAGATACAAGTAATTTTGTAATAAAATGAATTCTCTATAAAATGAATTCTCTATAAAGTTTCCAAATATGGACTCTCATCTATGTTTCATATTGCACTCGTGAGACTAGAACAAAAAGATCTTGGGAGTCCAAACTGTTTAACGCGCACAGGTACTACTCGGGCATGTTACTGTTTCTGGCGACTCCGCTAGGGATTTTATGAAATCTTGACTCGAACTCCATGATATGACTTTTATTTTCAATTATATGTTTATTGTATTGCATGCATTGGTGCACTTAAAGTTCCTGTGTTGCCCAAATACTGGTGGGAGCACAGGCACACTTTTTGTGACACTACACCTATCTCTACGTTACTTTGGAGGCCTTGTGTTACAATCTTTTGAGATCTGAAGGTTCTCAGACATTGAAGAGAGGCTATATTGACTCTTCTGATTTCCCAAGATCTTCAATAGTTATAACCCAATGGACTCTTTGGTAACGTCACCTTGACTTCAACCCCTAGAGTAGAGCTAATCTTGTGCATATAATGAGCTATAGTACCTTCCAAAATTAGGACATGATACTCTCCCATTTCTAGGTTATATGATGCTGCTTGTTTGAATAGTGAAACCCTAGATCATTTCAAAGTTAGGACAGGGTAACCCTAGCCCCCTATAGGGGTGTTTGTCCTCTTTCTTGCTATGTGTTATGTGTAATGTATTGGATCTATACAAGGGTTCTCAAATTTGAATGGGTGGTTCAAGCATTTCAGTTTGTGAGGTTGAGTTTAGCTTTTCAGTGATGTATACAGTGGTCAGTTGCGTGAATTGGACCAAAATGCTGCCAGAATTCTGATTGGAGGTCCAATTTTTTTTTTTGCAAGGTGGTTGTAGCACTATAGCTTCAAAGTAGTCTATTATCCCCCAAGTTCTGTAAGACTCACACCGGTAGACTGTTCAAAGTACCCTTCCTTCGCCAATTGCATCATTCCCAATCACCTCCCTAGAATTAGTAATGGCTCAAATTCCAGAGAATATAGCAAATATGTTTTTATCCCTTCGAAGAAGCATAGATGCTATCGCCAATACGGTTGCCACTCACAGTGATGCTCTCGCTAAATTGAAACACCAATCTAGGATGTCCACTGTCTAACCACCTCTGGTGACTCATCCCAATCCACCTCCACCTGCTAATGCCAACTCTTCAAAAATCAACACAGTCGTTGCCACCACTACCACCATTGCCAATCCCTTTGGTAATACTGGCCCACAAACAGTTGAGTCAACCCGACCCCCAAATAAACACTTTCATCCACTCCACATGTCCCCAACTCGCGCCATGGAAATCCTCGCAGACAAGGGGCACCTCAAGCTCCTTGATCCCCGACCTCTCCCTAATATTCTACCAGCCAGACATGACCCCAATAAATATTGTGCCTTTCACCAACAACATGGTCATGAGACTGATCATTGTTTTCGTTTACACCATGAGATTCAAGATCTCATAAACAGTAAAGCCATAGCTCCGCCTCAACCCCAAAGACCCAAGGTCATCACCCTACCCAAAAAAGCCACAAAATCTACCAATGATGCGTCAATAAACTTGGGGGATAATGCAACTAGCTCTGTGATTGGGGGATGAATCACCTGCTGATTGCACACATTTCTTTGGAAGATGTGGTGGATGACATGTACTGTTTTAGGAATTTGAGAATGATTTCATTTTACTTTCTGAATTGAGTGTCGAGTCTAAGTTTGATTCCACCAAGTTTGTCAAGTTGGGATCAGGCTCGAGTCATTCTAGTGAGTCAGAGTCTGTTGATTTCGAGAGTGCTAACCTAGACATTTCTGTCTTGTCTAGGTCTTCTTTGTCATTTTCTTTTGAATTTGTTGTCATCGCTGAGTCGTAGTTTCTTTTCAAAAAAAGGTGTCGTAGATTCAGCCTACTTCTTTGTATGTTTAATTCATTGCATTGACCAAAAATTACAAAACTTTTTTTCCAAAACTCTAATAAAAGCGAAGAGGAAGAAATTCTTCAGGATTTGCAATTTTTGATCGATTAAGAGGAAGAGAGGTGTGCTAATCTCTTGATGAATGAGATCATTTCTGTTAATGTAGATACTGAGAAGGATCCTAACTTGGTCCAGATTGATTCTATATTGTCTTCGTAAGAGCACGAGCAATTAGTCACTTTGTTAAAAGATTTCAAAATGAAAATTTTGTGTGGTCCTATGAAGACATGCCTGGAATTGATCTTGAGATTGTACAACATAGGATCCCTCTTAACTTGAGGTCTGATCTCCTTAGCTTTCAAACCTTGATTCAGAATGTACAGTAATCAACCAAAGTATAAGGCTTACATAGCCGGAATGGAGGCAGCCCTTGAACTAGGGGCAAGAAGGTCGGATGTGATTCAGATTGGAAACTGCCCTTGAACTAGGGAAAATAAAGTCGGATGTGATTTAGGTTGGAAGCAGCCCTTGAACTAGGGGCAATAAAGTGGGATGTGATCAAAAATTTAAAACTGGATCATTTCTCAAGCTAATGAAGACTGGAAAAGAAGTCAAATCCTGAAATCTGAGGGAATGAGTTTTATTACTGAAGGACAGTCAAGTTCCTATCCACGACACTAGGGGCAAATTCAGACCCAATTAGCCTAGTCCCTACATCATCATATCTATCAGGTCAAGTGTAGTAGTCATTCTTATAGATTTCGATGGCCTAGAGATTTCACAACCAATCAACATGGACAAGCTAAAATGAAAGTATCATCCTTGAGAGGCTCACTGGGCTGAAAACCCCAAAGGGCGACCCAGACAAAAGTTAGAGAAGAAAAACAAAACAAAGAAAGTGAAAAAAAAAATGAAAAAAATGAAAAAATAGAAAAATAAAAAAATGAAAAGCTCGCAAGGATAAAAACCTGAAAGGGCGGCTTTGGCAGAAGTTAGAGCACAAAAGGAAAGTGTCAATACCCGAGTGAACCTTAGCTGGAACTATGTATGGCCTAATTCCTATCTTTGGGATACGTAGGCAGTTTCATCTTGAAGTTCAGCCCTAATCATTTTTCAACTCACTCATCTCGTCCATGTTTGATTGGTGTATCTCTATTCAACTCGACTATCCATGTTTGATTGACTCGTCTCATTTGATTTAGTTGTCCTATTTTTCCTTCATGACAGATTCAATTACAAGATGAATTCAGTTGTACATCTCAAGGGTTGATTTCACGTTAGTCGAGTAGTGGTCATTTGCGAAAATAGATTTTAAGGACTTTTAATGAAGTTGACTAATTTTCTCAAAAAATATTCCATTTTTGCAAAACTCAGACCATTCTTTGGACCAAAAAAGAGAAAATTTGCAGTGCTCATAATTTGGCTTTTATGATTTCAAGATAGAAAATGGAAGAAGTGTGCTAATTTACCTCTCATGTTGATCAAAATCGCTTTAGTAGAAAGAGGAAAAAAAAAAGGGGGGGGGGCAAAGTGATGAATTAGGGGCACAGTCGAGTCAAGTTTTCTGTTCTTTACCCACACTTCAAGTTCTCATCACCTTAATCAAGTAATCGCCGGAAAATGCACAGTAGTTGCCGCTGGGGATGCTCTTCCGTCGGGCAATCGACCGGTGTTGCTCTGTTTTGCATTCATTTTACTCCAACAAACGCAAAGGGGTGTGTTTTGGTATGGTTTTTGTTTCATTTTCACTTCATTAAATAGTGTTTTTTGTTTTGGTCAGTGATAGACTCCATTTTCTACTCTGAATTCACTAAAATGCAGCCATTTTCAAGTTCAAAATTCAAAACAAAATGATTTTTATGCTCAGTGTATTCATGCCATCCAAATTTGCAGAACAAACTCATTTTATTAATGTCAGGGATCAACCCCGATTAAAGTTGTACAAAAGAGAGTTGAAGCTATAGGTACCCTCTCGAAAATAAAAAAATAAAAAAAGGGGACAAACTTCTCAGATTTCGTCAGTGGCCCGGCAGTGATGGATACACGCCGACTTTCCTTGCTAATACCTTCTTTGCTCAATTCTCCCACTGATCACTTATTTTTGCCTTCATTTTGGGAGGCTTTTGAAGACCCTGCCTCGGTGTCTACAAAACTGCCGAAAGAGATGATCCCTCGATGGCCATCAAAGGTAGTCCCATAACGAGCTGCGATGGTCACCTGTTGTTTCACCTCCATGATTTGTTTCTTTAATCCACTAACTTCCCCTCTAGAATCTTTGTACATACGTTGAAGTAAAGAAAGTTGTGCATTCAATCGATGCACCTCATTCGTCCTGCGCTCCAAGTGACAAGACAAATTGGAGACCGCAGTCACGGTCTCCACGTATGCTTTCAGCGTGAAAGAATTGGCCTCAATGTCAGACTGAGCAGCCATCAGTTGCTCGACTGGCATTGCAAGGAAGTTGAAAACAGAGGAAGGAGAAGGGGCAGGCGATTGACGCGAGGAGTCAGAATCAGTGAACTCTATTGTAGACTTATTGAGGTCTGGAAAAAGAGAAAGAGAACGGTGAGAGGCCATGTTAGACGAGAGGGATGCAAAAGAGGCGTTACAGAGTAGGTTTTGCAGCCTTTCGTCTCTGCTTAGCTCTCTGTTCCCTGAATAACTCAGATTAAAGAAGAGGCTGAAGCCAAAGAAAAAGACAAAGAGGGAGGAAGGCCGAGACAATCATTAACAATCGAGATAGGATTGGATAGCCTGTCGGTCAGGCGCCGCGATTGTTGAAATCGCGCGCCAGACATGACTGTGATAACCCCGTTCCGTATTACACTAATTGGTCCTTATTATGAATTTGATTATGTGTCTGATATGATTTTGTGAGCCAATTATGTGAAAATATGTGGTTTTGAATTTCTATCTGTTTACCGTAAGAATATCTGTCTGATTATTTGCTTTAAAAATTAAATTGAAGGCCTTATCGGCCACAGAACCGAAAATTGATTGCGCTATTGAGATTAGCGTAATTTTTAGAGCCTACGGTGAAATTTGATTGAAAATTGATTTGGATCAGATTAAACTGATTAAATTGATGAATTAGTGCCCAATTACTTTATTATTATTATATTGGAATTAGTGGGAATTGTTGAAAGGGGGCACCACACTCAATTCCCTCATTTGAGCTCAAAAATCAGATTTGTGCCGTAGAAAAGAGAGAGAGGGTCGGCTATAGAGAGAGGAAAGGAGAGAATTGTGTAATCTTGGCTCAAGGTTTGGGAATTTGAAGATTTAACTCAAGAATTGGCTAGAGCTTAGGTGTTTGAAGCTCTAAGGTGAGTGATCAACCCTTGAGTCATGAATTTAATTTGTATTTTGAAGATTCAAAGTTGAATGATGAGAAAGAGCATGTATTGAGTTAGGTTTGGTGAATTTAAAGTCAATAGATGCATGCATGTATGTAATTACTTTGAATTTCCATGTTTGAGCACCTAATGTGTGATCCATGTGAGTTTTTAGTTGAAATACATGTATTTGACCATCTTTTCATATTATGAGATGAGAATGGGGGTTATATGTCACATGCATGTACAATCCATGGGAGTAGAAGCTTTGAATGCATGAAGTTGTTATGTTGGTAATAAATTTGGTGGAAAATGAGCCATGCATGGGTTTGATTTATGAAATTGAGCTTCAAAATGTTGTAATTTGATGTTTGTACCATGTTAGTGCAGGTTTATGTGGAATGTGAGCCCAAATCATGCATTTAGAGCCTTTGGATGTCAAGTTGAAGCTTAAGAACACTGCTGGAAAAACCCAGAAAATTTGATGTCCGCTCGAGCGGCAGAACCGCTACTCGAGCGTGGAATTCGTGCTCCCAGCATATTTTTGCAGACCTGGTTCCTGCTCGAGCGGGGAAGTTGACGCTCGAGTGTGGAGCTATGTAGACAGACTTTCAGCTCGAGCACCCGAGTTCACGCTCGAGCGTGAATTTGATGTAACCAGCACTTTTGCAGACCAAATGGGTCCGCTCGAGCGGGGAATCCCACGCTCGAGCGAAGACCCTGTTTTCTGAAATATTAAAAATGCATTTTGTGTTTCGTTTTCTGTTCTTTTTCACTTCTAAGTGCTCTTAGGCATACATTAAGCATTGTAATTGAGTTGAAAAGATAAGAATGAAGCCTAAAGAGGAAAATGTGAATTTAGAAAGGATTGAATTGTTTGTGACCCTTTTGTGTTCATGGAATGTGTAGGGTCGAGCTCCAAGGCAAACCAACCAATCGACCACTCTGAGTAATATCGATATTTGAAACTTGTCATTTGTCCAATTGCTTATTCCCTTATAAGCCTTATAAGTTTGCCAGTTTGAATTATGGACAAATGTTTGATATGAATGAATGAATGGGCCAAAGGCTGTTTTGACATGAATGAATGGGCCGAAGGCCGTTTTGACATGAATGAATAGGCTGAAGGCCGTTTTGACATGAATGAATGGGCCAGAGGCCGTTTTGACATGAATGAATGGGCCGAAGGTCGTTTGACATGAATGAATGGGCCAGAGGCTGTTTTGACATGAATGAATGGGCCGGAGGCCGTTTTGACATGAAAGAATGAATGGGCCAAAGGCCAGTTCGACATAAACGAATGGGCCAAAGGCCAATTCGACGTTAATGAAAGTACGAATGGGCCAAAGGCCAGTTTGACCTGAATGATACTAATGAATTAGGCCCGAGGCCATATGATGTGTTTGGAACCGCAGTTGCCTAACTTACATATGTCTATGTATGTATGTATTAGTTAGAAATATAAATTATGCCCAAGGCCGTTTGATGTATATTGTTCCAATGTATATTCTTTATTTGATATTATTCACTGGGCTTTCGCTCACGCTCATTCATGTGTTTGTAGGTGAGCCAAGAGAGGTCCAGACCCAGCCTCAGTGAAGTCTGTATGGAACAACCAAAGTTTTGGAGAGTCAGCCCTTGCGTCTCACGCACGATACACGTCTTCGCCCTTTTGCCATTCTGTGTATTTCGTTATGTTGGTGAGGTATACGTCTGTGTATAGTTTTGTTTGGCTGACTTAGATTTAAATGATCATGTCTGTACAAAACCTTATGCTACTATACTTTCTGTTGTGAGTTATTAACATATGTATGTACGGAATGTTATGATGTGCATATAACCACGGCTCTATGGATAAAGTTTTAAATTTGCTTCCGTTTGGCCCCCTTACTCTGATGAGTTTTGTCTTATTTGGTTTGAGGCCGTAGGTAATCTCGTGATTACTGGCCGGTTGTGGCCTTAACCCATAGGGGCGGGTTCGGGTCGTGATAGAGTGGTATCAGAGCACGAGTTAATAACTCACACACTTGTCCAAAAGAGCAATAGGCGTCTAGAGAAGATCTAGGATGCATTCATGTGATAAGTATGAATCTGAAAGCATCAAGAATACGCTTAAATGTTCAATATGAACGATTATGTATTATAAGTTTGTGATTCGCTTGCCTTGGAAAATATTTTAATACGTATGCTCTTTAGTATATGCAACGTGTGAATCTTTTGTGTAAAGTATAATGCAAGTTTAATCAGATGGTGAGAACATGTGATTATATGAGATATGAATTGTTGAACTAATGTGTACAACAAGTCGTTTTGTTATAATGCACATACATGAACATATGAATCATGCAAAGTTGCATATGTGCATTCGATTCTGCAAATGGGTGTCTATATGAAATATGAACATGATCTGAGTATATAACTACTTAGTAAATGTTCAGCATGCGATATCTGATAAGTATGCAATCATCTGTTACGTATGTGATTAATTGTGCTGTGATGATACATAAAATGGGAATATAACAATGTGCCTATGTGCGAATATACGCATGCGTATCTGTGTTTATTTTTGTATTGGGCATCCCGGTATTTGGCAAGGCTTAATAAGAATTTGTGTAGAACATGGATAAAGTAAGGTCCTAGGAGTTAGCAGACTCTTCCACAGCCCGACTTAATAGACTGCAAAGAATAGTACAAGAAATGGCAGAGATTTTAAGACAACAACGTCAGTTACCGCTACGGCAAGAACCTTTGCCGCCACCAGTGTAAGAAACACCGAGGAGTTTGTTATCAGATTTCTGGGGGTTGTTGTAGGTGTGGTAAAACGGACCGTATGGTAAGGGACTGTCCCCGAACTGAACAAAATATGAACAAACCTCCTACCTCAGCTAGATTCGTACCAATGGTAGGAATTACTAATCAGGATAGAGTAATTACACCCATCCCAGAAAAGCACTCAGAATACTGCAACCGCTACCCCAGGTATCTATATTGTTTATAAACGAATACTTATATGTTGATTGATTCTGGATTGGTACATGTGTACATTTTGCTTGGGATATTATTTGATTCGGATCAGCATATTCTTTCGTATCTGTTATATGTATCTAGATTGGTTGGATCTACGGGATCAATGCATTACTTACTGCGAGTATCTGCCCCATTTTGGAAATTTGTGAAATACGTATTGGGATATTGATTGACTCTGTACATGCACATGTACATTTAAACCTATGCTGAGGGTGATTTGATATATTATTACCTTCAAATGAATAAACCACTGGAATTATGACTCTGTGATTGTGTGACTGAGTTGAGCACCCCAAATGATGAACTCTATAATTGCGAGACCATGTATTTTGATTGGTAGAAAATTGACAGAACTATGTGACTATATTGGGCTTAACTCGTAAACCTATGAATCGTGACTAATTTGGAACTTTGCGTAACAGACCCTATCTTATGTGCAACCGAGGAACTTTGTTTAATGTGTTACTGTGCACCAGATATTTGCATATAAGACTTATTTGAGAACTACTGTATTGATTATGATCCATACCTCCTGATATGAACAACTGGATGCATATGCAACTATACCTAAACTTATGTAGACAATGCCATATTGTACATGACTTGAAATACTTTGATATGAGCAGTTATGATGAATGACTCCGATATGACTTTGAGAACTAATGAACTTAGGACAATTGTGAAACTATCAACCATGTACCTAAGCAAACGAAGTATGCCTTGCAGAACCGAATGTACCCTATTTGAGAAAACTTTTATCTGATTCGATCCGATAGAACCTTTGTCTGATATTTCCTTGATAGAACCCTCATCGGATATGATTTGATAGGACCTTTGTTCGATTTAATTTGACAAGACCTTTGTCTGGATTGATTTAGTAAAACCCTCTATCTAATTTGATTTTGTAGAGGGGGGTAAAGGATTGCTTGTAAATAAATAGCCAGATTATTCTTGGCAGAAAAATTGATAGACCCAAAACTTGAATCCATTTGGAATACTTGACTTATTTGAAACACCTTTTGTGGGCTATCAACAGATTGATCTAACCATGAACACCATTGAAAACCGACCTTCAACTATTGGGACATATGTGTTATAAATGAATGGAATTGTACAAATCCCGTGATTGGGTGTCTTAAGGAACGATGCTTCTGAATTACCATATTCTTGCTTATTTGACGCTACGGAAGCCGATGACAACAGATTGATTTGATTGTAAACAGTACTGAATATTTATCCTCAACTAATCAGAATATGTTTTGTATGTCTGCTTCAGTGTTATCGGATTTTGGGAAATCAGGTTATGGTGAGTGGTATTGTGTTTGTTTTAATGACATTCTTGAGACGTCCTTTCATGCTAGGGAACGTTAAGTCTATGTAGCACCTTTGTTGAAATATCTCTTTTGCCACCGACAGTCTCGTATGGGTGGGTTTGCCTAATCGATCTCGAGCCGGCCACTGACGGTTGTGAACGGGTGTGCTTTGGTTCCGAGACGATTATTCCTTTGTTTTGTCCGGAATGTCATCCTTTGGTATTATGTGGATGTTATTAACATCCAAGAAGCTTTTAAAAACCCTGATTGTCCGTAAGTGTGTGAATTCAGTACGCCTTGTGAATAACTGCTCAGTGCCATTATATTCTATGACTGGGGCTCTAAGGATGTATAAACTGTGTTTAACATGTGACTGACTATTTTGATATTATCTTTGGCGTCATGGGGATTAATATAGGAATGGCCTTCTGTTTTTGGCGACTATCTGATAATGTGAAAGACTCGATGAAACAAAGGATTGAATATTGAACTGAATTGTAAACCGTAAACTGTTGAATGAATTGAGAACACGTGTATTGTGTTAGAAATTGACTGCTTCGATATTATTGTACTTTACAATCAATATTATGGGGATAGGCAGACTGTGTGCATTGTATGAGTAATTGCTTCGAGGCTACCTTTGTTGATTCGGGAATCAGTATCTGGATCCACTTTATATTCCTAAAGACTTTTGATTGACCTTGGAAAACTATGATGAGTCACTGGACTAAACATCGAATCGAATAGTGAATTACGGAATTATTGAAGAATGAATTGAACTTTGGTGACAAAGGAATAGACCGAACTCCTATGGTAAATTTAGTTGGCATTTGAAATAAATATGTTGGCGACCTACTGTGAAGAAGGAAATTGTTGAATTGTGTCTAAATATTTTTCAGTGCCAACAGGTCGAAGTCGAATATCAGACAATGGCGGAACTATCTCAACCTTTCTCTATTTTGGAATGGGAATAAGAATGTGTGGCTACGAATTTCATTGTGGGGCTACCTTGAGCACTCAAGGTATAAGTCCCGTTTGGGTTATTGTATGTAGAATTACTAAGTTTGCCCATTTCCTCCCTGTAAAATCTTCGTATGATGTTTGTAGACTAGCCACGGTTTACATCAATAAGATTGCTCGTTTGCATGGGGTCCCATTTTCTATTGTTTTAGACAGGAATCCTAAAATGCGTTTGAATTTTGACAAGCCTCCAAGAGGCAATGAGAACTGAATTGTGAGTCAGTGCTACCTTCCATCCGCAATTGATGTATAATCAGAAAGAACTTTTTAGATTTTGGGAGGAATGCTCCAAATATATGCATTAGATTTTTCAAGGAAATTGGAAAGATCTATCCATCATTGGCAGACTTTGCTTATGATAATGGCTTACACTCTAATTCGGTGCGACACCATGCAAGCCTTGTATGAAGGAAAAGGTAAGTCTCTAACTGATTGAGAACAGAGTGTTGCTTGATTTTGAGACTAAGTAATGGCTATCAAAAAGAATTGGAACCGTTGAATGAAAAGTGTTCCGAATTGTGTTCGACTAAAGGTGAAATAAGTTTGGAGGACCAAACTTCCTAAAGGGAGGAAGACTGTGATAACTCCGTTCCGTATTATGCTAATTGGTCCTTATTATGAATTTGATTATGTGTCTGATATGATTTTGTCTGCCAATTATGTGAAAATATATGGTTTTGAATTTCTATCTGTTCACCGTAGGAATATCTGTTTGACTATCTGCTTTGGAAATTAAATTGAAGGCCTTATCGGCCACAGAACTCAAAATTGATTGCGCCATTGTGATTAGTGTAATTTTTAGAGCCTACGGTGAAATTTGATTGAAAATTGATTCGGATCAGATTAAACTGATTAAATTGATGAATTAGTGCCCAATTACTTTATTATTATTATTATATTGGAATTGGTGGGAATTGTTGAAAGGGGGCATTACACTCAATTCCCTCATTTGAGCTCAAAAATCAGATTTGTGCCATAGAAAAGAGAGAGAGGGTCGGCTATAGAGAGAGGAAGGGAGAGAATTGTGTAATCTTGGCTCAAGGTTTAGGAATTTGAAGATTTAACTCAATAATTGGCTAGAGCTTGGGTGTTTGAAGCTCCTAGGTGAGTGATCAACCCGTGACTCATGAATTTTAATTTGTATTCTGAAGATTCAAAGTTGAATGATGAGAAAGAGCATGTATTGAGTTAGGTTTGGTGAATTTAAAGTCAATAGATGCATGCATGTATGTAATTACTTTGAATTTGCATGTTTGAGCACCTAATGTGTGATCCATGTGAGTTTTTAGTTGAAATCCATGTATTTGACCATCTTTTCATCATATGAGATAAGAATGAGGGTTATATGTCACATGCATGTACAATCCAAGGGAGTAGAAGCTTTGAATGCATGAAGTTGTTATGTTGGTAATAAATTTGGGGGAAAATGAGCCATGCATGGGTTTGATTTATGAAATTGAGCTTCAAAATGTTGTAATTTGATGTTTGTACCATGTCAGTACATGTTTATGTGGAATGTGAGCCCAAATCATGCATTTAGAGCCTTTGAATGTCAAGTTGAAGCTCAAGAACACTGCTGGAAAAACCTAGAAAATTTGATGTCCGCTCGAGCGGAGAACTGCCGCTCGAGCGTGGAATTTGTGCTCCCAGCATATTTTTGCAGACCTGGTTCCCACTCGAGCGCGGAAGCTGACGCTCGAGCGTGGAGCTATGTAGACAGACTTTTCATTCGAGCGCCCGAGTTCACGCTCGAGCGTGAATTTGATGTAACCAGCACTTTTGCAGACCTAACGGGTCCGCTTGAGCGGGGAATCCTACTCTCAAGCGGGGACCCTATTTTCTGAAATATTGAAAATACATTCTGCGTTTCGTTTTCCGTTCTCTTTCACTTCTAAGTGCTCTTAGGCATACATTAAGCATTGTAATTGAGTTGAAGAGATAAGAATGAAGCCTAAAAAGGAAAATGTGAATTTAGAACGGATTGAATTGTTCGTGACCCTTTTGTGTTCATGGAATGTGTAGGGTCGAACTCTAGGATAAACCAACGAACCGATCACTGTGAGTAATATCGATATTTGAAACTTGTCATTTGTCCAATTGCTTATTCCCTTATAAGCCTTATGAGTTTGCTAGTTTGAATTAGGGACAAATGTTTGATATGAATGAATGAATGGGCCAAAGGCCGTTTTGACATGAATGAATGGGCCGAAGGCCGTTTTGACATGAATGAATAGGCCAGAGGCCGTTTTGACAAGAATGAATGGGCCAGAGGCCATTTTGACATGAATGAATGGGCCGGATGCCGTTTTGACATGAATGAACGGGCCAGAGGCCGTTTCGACATGAAAGAATGAATGGGCCAAAGGCCAGTTTGTCATCTGAATGGGCCACAGGCCGTTTTGTCATCTGAATGGGCCAAAGGCCGTTTTGACACAAATGAAAGTTTGACATGATAGTATGAATGGGCCAAAGGCTAGTTTGACATAAACAAATGGGCCAAAGGCCAATTCGACGTAAATGAAAGTACGAATGGGCCAAAGGCCTGTTTGACCTGAATGATACTAATGAATTGGGCACGAGGCCGTATGATGTGTTTGGAACCGCAGTTACCTAACTTACATATGTCTATGTATGTATGTATTCGTTAGAAATATAAATTGGGCCCAAGGTCGTTTGATGTATATTGTTCCAATGTATATTCTTTATTTGATATTATTCACTGGGCTTTTGCTCATGCTCATTCATGTGTTTGTAGGTGAGCCAAGAGAGGTCCAGACCCAGCCTCAGTGAGGTCTGTATGGAACAACCAAAGTTTTGAAGAGTCAGCCCTTGCATCTCACGCACGATACACGTCTTCGCTCTTTTGCCATTCTGTGTATTTCGTTATGTTGGTGAAGTATACGTCTGTGTGTAGTTTTGTTTGGCTGACTTAGATTTGAATGATCCTATCTGTACAGAACCTTATGCTGCTATACTTTCTGTTGTGAGTTATTAACATATGTATGTACGGAATGTTATGATGTGCATATAAGCACGGCTCTATGGACAAAGTTTTAAATTTGCTTCCGTTTGGCCCCTTTACTCTAATGAGTTTTGTCTTATTTGGTTTGAGGCCATAGGTAATCTCGTGATTACTGGCTGGTTATGGCCTTAACCCATAGGGGCGGGTTCGGGTCGTGACAACGACGCTCGAAGAAGATGAAGGAAGAGAGAGAGAGAGAGAGAAAAATAGGGGAGGAGAGAGAGAGATGTGTATATGTATACGTATATGTATGTATGTGTATGTATATATTATGTACATATATGTATGTGTACATGTAACTTTACATATTTTGTCTGTATATGTATATGTGTGTATCCGTATATGTATATAGTTTGCCTGTGTGTATACGTATACGTATGTAATACGTATTTTGCATATCATCGCATCCCACCTTTGCTCCTTTCACGTGAGACGTGTTAGGACTTGAAGTTTACCTGGTTAAAACCTTCCCCCTCTCCGTATAAGATACGGTTAGATACGTCTGTTGGTTATACCACATTTTTTCCTTTCACGTGAAACGTGTTAGGATTTGATATTTACCTGGTTAAAACCTTCCCCCTCTCCATATGAGATAGGGTTAGGTACACCTTTCACGTGAGACGTGTTAGGATTTGACGTTTACATGGTTAAAACCTTCCACATCTCCGTATGAGATACAGTTAGGTACGCCTGTTGGTTACACCACCTTTTCACTTTTCACGTGAGACGTGTTAGGATTTGAAGTTTACCTAGTTAAAACCTTCCCCCTCTCCGTATGAGGTACGATTAGGTACGCCTGTTGGTTACACAACCTTTTTACCTTCACGTGAGACGTGTTAGGATTTCAAGTTTACCTGGTTAAAACCTTCCCCCTCTCCGTATGAGATACAGTTAGGAAAACCTGTTGGTTACACCAGCTTTTTACCTTTCACGTGAATTGTGTTAGGATTTAAAGTTTACCTGGTTAAAACCTTCCCCTTTCTGTATGAAATGCGGTTAGGTACGCCTGTTGGTTGCACCACCTTTGTTCTTTTCATGTGAAACGTGTTAGGATTTGATGTTTACCTGGTTAAAACCTTCACCCTCTTCGTATGAGATACGGTTAAGTATGCCTAGTGGTTACAGCACCTTTGCTCCTTTCACATGAAATGTGTTAGGATATGACGTTTACTCGGTTAAAATCTTTCCCCTCCCGTAGGAAATACGATTAGGTACGTCTGTTGGTTATACCACCTTTTCTCCTCTCGCGTGAGATGCGTTTGGATTTGTTCACTATTTCTCCTCTCGCGTCAAATGTGTTTGGATTTGTTCACTATTTCTCCTCTCGCGTGAGACGCGTTTGGATTTGTTCACCATTTCCTCCTTTTGCGTCTGACATATTAGGTTGTTGATTCACTTGGTTAAAAACATTAGATGCGCCTGGTGTTCACACCATCTTTTCTCCTTTCGCATGAGACATGTTAGGTTATTGATTTACTCGGTTAAAAACATTAGGTACGCCTGGTGCTCACACCATCTTTTCTCCTTTCTCATGAGACGCATTAGGTTGTTGATTTACTCGGTTAAAAACATTAGGTACACCTGGTGTTCACACCATCTTTTCTCCTTTTGCGTGAGATGCGTAAGGCTGTTGATTCATTTGGTTAAAAACATTAGGTGGGCCTGGTGTTCACACCATCCCTTCTCCTTTCATGTGAGGCACGTTAGGTTGTTGATTTACTCGGTTAAAAACATTAGGTGCACTTGATGTTCACACCATCTTTCCTCTTTCTGCATGAGACGCATTAGGTTTTTGATTTACTCGGTTAAAAACATTACGTGCGACTGGTGTTCACACCATCTTTCCTCCTTTCGTGTGAGACGCGTTAGGTTGTTGATTTAGTTGATTAAAAACATCAGGTGCGCCTGGTGTTCACACCATCTTTCCTCCTCTCGCGTGAGACGTGTTTGGATTTCAAGTTCATCATTTGTGTTGTGGCACATTTGTATGCGATGCACCCCTCTTTCATTTGTGCGGTATGCACATTTGTAAGCGATGCACACCTCTCTTTCATTTGTGCGGTATGCACATTTGTATGCGATGCATGTCCCTCTTTCATTTGTGCGGTATGCATATTTGTATGTGATGCACCCCCTTCTTTCATTTGTACAATATGCATATTTGTATGCGATGCACCCCCTTCTTTCATTTGTGTGGTGTGCAGATTTGTATGCGATGCACCCTCTTTTATTTCATATCATTTGCATAAGGCTTGCCTCACTATACATTACATCTTGCATTGTACACATCATGCGTGTCCAAAATAAAAGAAGAAAAAGAAAAAATTGACTCACTTGCATTAGCATATCATTTACATAGTTACATGTTGCATCACTTGCCTACAATCTATTCACATCACCATTTGACATAGTTTATACTGGCTCCCACTTTTTGGGTTGTAAAAACCACTCATTTGTACTGGCTCTTTTTCAGGATGATGAAACTATCCCTTTCTCGAGTTGGCAGTCCAAACCATTATTGATTAATACCTCCATTTTCTTGGGTTGTTGGTTAAGACTATCCCTTGGTTAATACCTTCCTTGTTTTGGGACCATTCATCGGTTACATTTTGTTCTCTTACGTGGATGTATTCGGGTTTTATCCCTTGTTATACTTCATATTACTTGTTATATTACATTAGTCATGCACTTTTTCAAAAAAGAGAAAAAAACAAAAAGAAAAAGAGAGTTCAATTTTCAATTGCATATCATTTGCATTCTGCCTCTGAACTACGTATGTTTGATTCCTTGCAAAGGGATATCTAGGCAACCTTTTGGTTCAGTCACTTGCATTGCATCTTGTTTGTTTGCCTAAGTCTTACAGCCTTGTTAAAAGGGTCGTCTTCGGGCTTTCACATTCACTCACGTCATGAAATAACTTCGAGCTCTGTCAAAGAGGGGCAACTGTAGACATCCCATTTTGACCAGCCCTAAGACTTGGGCGCTTTCTGTTGATTACCCGATGATGACAATCAGAATGTGTTCCCCAACAGTCCCCAACAAGAAAAATGGAATTTAAGCTTTAATCCCAACCTTCACACATTTTTGGCCAATCTATTTTAGACCTTAAAACCAATTTATCAAAATATTTTTCTATGATATTTCGAGGCTCCCATTTCAATTAAAATATTGCACTTTTCAATAAACCGAGTAAGGACAAAGTGAAAATAAATGGAAGGGATGTGAACTCTTTGAAAAAATATTTAAAAACATCTTCTTTATAGGTTTGGATAGGTTTGGATTTGAAGGAAACAAGAGGGGATGGAAGAAAACTGGTTTAGGAAAAGAATGAGCATCAAATTATTAAAAAGAAAATGAACAGCCTTTACTAAATTAGGCATATCTCTTTGTACACTTGGAATTTAGATGTGAGGCTATCACCATTGGAAATTAGGCTTCTGGGCTTCAATTTAGACCCAAGAACCACCTAAAACCAAGTCCGGATAAGGGAGATATGCCCATTTGAAGTTGGGCTTAAGAGCATATTTTGTTGACCTGGCCCGAGGGAAATGAACAACCTTCACTAAATTAGGCATATCTCTTCAGTTTTTACACTTGTAATTTAGATGTGAGGCCCACCACCATTGGCATAAACTTCTGGGCTTCAATTTAGAACCCAAAACCAACTAAAACCAAGTCCGGATAAGGAATATGCCCAATTGAAGTTGGGCTTAAGAGCGATTTTTGTTGACCGCTGGCCCGAGGGAAATGACAGCCTTCACTAAATAGGCATATCTCTTTGTACAATTGGAATTTAGATGTGAGGCTACCACCATTGGAAGTAGACTTCTAGGGCTTCAATTAAGACCAGAACACATAAAACCACATACATAAAGGGAGTTATGGCCCGTTTGAAGTTGGGCTTACTAGTAAAATTTTGTTGGCTCGGCTCAAAGCAGTAGCAAGCCCTCTTTTTTTTTTTTTGTTTTGGCTCAGTAGGGACACCCAGTATCCCATGCAACCCACCTTGAAAATTTCACCCTCCTATCACATTCTTGTCTCCCACCTTGTCTCCTACCTTCTTTTGACCTTCACTCTCTCATTGCCTATATAGAATGATCATATTGTAAGACAAAGAGAGGGCCACTGAAATTGAAGAGAAAGATGAGAAAGGGTAAAAAAAAGAGAGAGAAATATTGAGTTTTTGAGCCAAAAACATTCCTATCTTCCATATACACCCCATACCTTCCATACAAACTGAAATTCCATTTTTTTTCTACACAAAACTCCTCCCAAAAATTCTGAAATAGCTAAATTTTAGTAGTGATTGATCAAAGCGAAGAGTGAGTGTTTTTGAAAGTGAGAAAAAATAAGAGAATTAGCCACTTTTCCGCACCATACATACCCAGAGTTTCTATTCTGGTTTCAATTGAGGATTGAGAACACACTTCCTAAACTTAAGGGTAATCAAGGAAGTTTGGAAATCAATAAGTTGAATCTTTCTTTGAAAAGGTGAATTTCTAGTCTTTCATTTTCTTATTTTCTCTCATATTTATTTTCTTGCTTCTTACTTCATAGTGTTTTGTTATACCACAAGTGGTTTTGTTTATCTCAATATTTATTTTCTTACTTTTATATTTCTAGTGTGTTGTTGTAATCTAAGTAGTTTGTTTAGCTCATAATTAATTTATTTTATTATTTATTTTTTTTATTCGTTTTCTTTAATTTCATATTAGTTTTGTTTGAATCTTACATGTTCTATCTTATATTTGCTTTCTTTTTTACTTTCATAGTAATTGTGTTGTACTCTTGGCATTTCCAAGCTTTATTTTTTCTTGTATTGCCTCATATTGTTTTGTTGTAATTTTGCGTGTTTTACCTTATATTTGTTTTCTTGTTTTAGGTTCATGTTTATTTTGTTGTAAGTTGCACCATTTTTTTTTATATTTGTTTTTTCTTATTTTTAATCTAACCAGTAGTGGTTAGCTTGAGCCCCACCTACATATTTCTTGTTTGTTCCTTTTCTTGGTTTTGGCAATAAAATAGGTTTGCTAGGCTATTTCGCCGGTCGACCTATTTGGCTGGTCGGTTAGCTTCTTTCGACAAGATGGCATAATCTCCCAATGTTGACCAATTTTTGCCGACGGTTCCAAGGAACATGAAGCTTTTATTTTATTTATTTTTATTTTGAGTGTTTTGCGAGGTTTTTATTTTGATGTAATATTCTCCTCATCCCTCTCTAAATTTGGTTTGTAATTATTCTTTCAAGTGTTGTAATAATTCCCCGTCCCACTTTCTCTTCCCGTTTACTTTTACTTGCTTCTTTTATCTGTGAATATGCATCATATTTTGTCTTCATTATAGTCATGCTTTGGGTGCATCCATGTTTCATGCATCCTTGATTCGCTAAGTTTTCGCATTTGTTTGGATTTAATATCAATTCCTATGTGATTATGTGTGCTACCTACCTCATGTTTCTGAGATATTCACTTGTCATATCTTAGAAGCCGAATCTTTAGTTGGATCTCATGAGTGAATTGGCCATTGGGATTTTGTATATAAGATCATGCATGTTTTGCTAACTTATTTTGTAGCTTGTTTCGCGTAGACGTCAACATGTAAGTGTTTCATGGCTTTTAGTATCCCGCTTGTGTGTGTTTTCTTAACTATGTTTAGCGATTCTACATGGAGGCTATTTGTTTAATGTGATATAAGCTCTATGATGCCAGTGGAATGGAGGTTTCTGTCGCTTAATTTGGAATGATGTTAATTTCATGTTTGTAATCATTTATTTGGGTTGTTATCTTCAAAACTCTTTTAAAACTACAATGAAATCAAGTTGTTCCAAAGTTGGGTGACATAGTTCTATACTTGTATGCTTCACATAGTCAAAATTTAGGATTTATTAAATAATCAGAACATGGAACATATAAAGAAATAAAATTCATATCATGGTTAGTAAAGGCCGATTTTTGATCGGGTGAGCGGAGGGGTGCTCATATGACTTCCCCTCTCATACCTATTAAGGGTTCCCGAATCCGAGAACAAACTTCGATTATGACAAATAATGGCCTTGGCACGAGTCACGGGTTCTCTAATTTCCCAAAAAATATTTAGGTTGCGGGGACTCCCTAAGATCTGATGTACGCAGTCCATTTGTGGCAATAATTTTGTATAAAATGAATTTTTCTATAAATTTGTCACAAATCTGGGCTTTCATGCTATGTTTCACATTGCACTCGTAGACTAGATCAAAGAGATCTGGGAGGTTCCCGAATTGTTTAACCGCGCACGGGTACTCCCGGGCATGTTACATGGGGCAGAAGGTGGAATGGCCAGCTCTACTGGAGTCAAGAAGAAGAGGCCGTGGTCTGGCCTTGGTGATGAAGTAGCTGGTGGACGTTGTGGTTGACAGATGAGTCGTCTTCCGGTGGAAGGTGCGGTGCAAAGTAGACTTGTAGGTCGAAATATAATTTAGTTTGAAGGGGGGCTTTGGTGTTTTTGAATAGGAAGAAATCCAAGAGCTTCTTGAGACTAGGCTTGGAAAGAAGGTTAGCAAAAGTCGTTTGATGGCTGAGGAAAACTGCAAGAAAGAGCAACAACACATTAGTACAGATAGATAAATTTGGCAAGTCTTGAAATAGAGATGGAGTTATGGGATGACTTCATTCTTACCCTCC
>NW_021034860.1:47937-59704 GCF_004153795.1 Camellia sinensis
CTATATGAGTAGTTTGTTCCATCAAGTAAAGGAGATCTACGAGTTGAGTTACCTTTGCGAATTGAATCCATTAACACAAATCACACTCAATAGATTTTTTAAAACAAAGAACAAGTGATCCGCTTTGCTAGCAATTGAAAAATCTAAGTAATTCATGATTCGACACAGATTTAATTGCAAAAATTCCCAAACACACAAAACTAACAATCTAAATCATCTACCACATACGAAAGTAATTTAGATTGTTGTTTCACAAATAATAAATGGACACAAAAGATTTCAATGTAGAAAAAAACCATAGTTAGAGAACCTCCATTTGTGATATAAAAAAAATACAGGCTAAAAGCCACTAATCAATCAACTATGAAGATAGTGAAAATACACAAGAGTACTAACAATTACCCAACATGCTCAAGAATTTCTTTTTTCCTGTTGTGTCTCTTTCAACACACCTTCGTCTTGGAATTGATTAGCCCAGTGTTGAATCCACAACACCCAAGTCGAATGCACGACAATGAGCCGCTTTGAACTCCTTTAAAGCCTCCAAGCTCCAATCTTTGGAATCCATCGATCAAATGCTCTTGAAAAGTTTAATCGAAACAACCCCCTTGATTCAACCAATCAAATTCATGTGATGTGACCAATCACACAAAAACCACAAGGGAAACAAAGGATAAGAACTCCAAAAGTAAACACCAACTCTCAAGTTTTAGATCTAGAAGTTGTAACCCTAAAATCTGTAACTTGCGCAGCTTAACAAGAAACAAGGCTGCGAAGATCGCTTGAGCGAAGGAATGATCACTCGAGTAGTGTGTCTTCCGTGGAGAGAAACCATAAGTGCCTTCACTCGAGCGATGGAAAGTTCGCTCGAGCGAAGAATGAGATCTCTCAATACTTTTGCAAGCATGTTTAAACTAACGAGAGATAAGCTTCTTCGCTCGAGCCACCAATTTTGCGCTCCAGTGGTCCAAGTAAAAAAAAACACTAAAATACAATTGAAATGTGCTTGTTCGTAGAATTGAATACACAAAGGGACCTAACAACAAGCATTTTCATGGTTGTTTTACGATTGGCCGTTCGATGGTCAATTTTCAACCCTAAAATATTTAAAAATCGATTTTCTAATCTAATTCTCAAATGACGCATCCTTTGTATGTTCCATAAGTTCCTATAAGTTATATTGGTCACTCCTAAGGTGTTTGTGCTAGTTTTCTTGCACATTCATGACTGTTTAAAATTTAGTCCCTTTATTGGCCATTTTTCAAGCGTATGTAAGGAAACAAAAGCATTTTTTAGGCTAATTCAGAAATGGTGCTTCCCATGCATGTGTCATAACTTTCTACAAGTTATATTGGTCCCTCCTAAATTGTTTATGTCAGTTTTCATACACATTCATGGTTGTTTGACAATATAGCCCTCCAATGAATTTTGTAAGATTAAGTATGGGAAAAAAAATATTTGTTTAGACTAATTCACAAATGGTGCATCTTGTGCTTGTGTCTTAAGTTCTTACAAGTTACATTGGTCTCTCCCAAGGTGTTTGTGTTAGTTCCCGTTCACATTCGTGGCTGTTTGACAATATATCCCTCTAACGGACTTTTTTCAAGATTAAGTATGGGAAAAAAATTAATTTTAAGGCTGATTCGCAAATGGTGCATCCCATTCATTTGCCATAAGTTCATCAAACTTATATTGGTCCCTCCTAGGTGTTTTGTTTGTTCTTGTACAAATTTGTGGTTGTGTGATAATTTAGCCTTCCAACGGCCTTTTTTGAAGCTTAAGTATGGAGAAAAAAGCATTTTTTTAGCCTAATTCATAATTTTTACATCCCATGCATGTGCCACAAGTTTCTACAACTAATTTGGCCTAATGCATAATTTTTAGCCTAATTTATAATTTTTTTAGCCTAATTTTTACATCCCGTGCATGTCCTGCAACATCCTATAAATAACAATGGTTCTTCCCGAGGTGTTACTGCCAAATCACAAGCACTTTCATGGTTGTTTAATGATTTACCCTCCGATGGCCTTCTTTCAAGCCTAAGTATATAAAGATCAATTTTCTAATCTAATTCACAAACGGTGAATTACGTGCACATTTCGTAAGGTTTTAGAAGTTATATTGGTCACTCTTGAGGTGTTTGTGCTGGTTCTGATGTACATTCGTGACTATTTGAAAATTTTTCCCTTCATTGGCCATTTTTAAGCCTAAGTATGTGGAAAAACTATTTTTTATGCTAATTCACAAACGGTGCATCATGTGTATGTGTCGTAAGTTCCTACAAGTTACATTGCTATCTCCTAAGGTTTTCATGTTAGTTCTCATGCACATTCGTGGCTATTTGATAATATACCACTCAAACAAACTTTTTCCAAGATTATGAAAAGAAAGAAAGAAAGTATTTTTTAGGCTAATTCACAAATGGTACATCCCATTCGTGTGCCATAAGTTCTTAAAAGTTATATTGGTCCCTCGCAATGTGTTTGTGTTGATTCTCATGCACATTCCTAACTGTGTTATAATTTAGGCCTTCCATGGCCTTTTTTGAGGCTTAACGTTGGAGAAAAAGCATTCCTAAGTTTCTACAATTTATATTAGCCTCTTATGCTGTGTTCTATCAATCTTCTGCACATTTACAGTTTGCTAACAATTTAGTCATATGACGATTTTTGTTTTTTATGTAAATAGTATGATTTTTTTTTTTTTTTTTGGTTTCATATCATTACCATGACTTGCATCCATTTTTGCATACATTAGGAATGGGCTCATCACACTTGATAAACATCGATTCCTTCTTGCTTGAATACATGCGCTACCATATGCCTTGAATTGATCCATATGTCACGTTAAGAAGCCGAATCTGATAGTTACATTTTGTATGTGTTGCATTAGTCACTTTACATATTAGAGTATTCATTTTTCTAATTATTTTCTTCTCTTTGGCTTGCCTCGATTGAGTACTAGGTGAGTGTTTTTTGCTTAGCATATTGTATGTATGTTTGTGTTGCCATATCAAGCATATTACAATGAGGCTAAGTGCTTATTCGATATACCTCTTGAATGTTGATGGATGAAGGCTATTTCACTTAAGTTGGGATGATTTTGATAAATGTGTATGTGGGTTTACTTTTTCAAGTAGCACATATCCAAAACTTTTTGCAAACAAACATGAAATCAAAGCGTTCCAAAGTGGGTGACTTAGTCTATACTTGTGTGCCTCACATAGTAAGTTAGCATAATAATTGGAACAAGAGCATATAATGTACATAAAAATCACATCATGATTAGTAAAGGTCGATCATTGATCGGGTGAGTGGGGTGCTCAATCCATGACCTTCCCCTCTTATACCTAAGTTCCCGAGCCGAGACACTTTGGTTATGACAGACAAGTGGCCTTTGGCACGAGTCATGGGTTTCCTAAATTTTCCAAAATATCTAGGTGGCGACTCTGAAATCTGGCAATGCAATCCATTTTTGGCATCTCTGACGATTAATGGATTTTCTAGGATTTGGACTCTCATTTGTGTTTTTCTGTTTCACATTGCACTTATGAAACCAGATTCAGAATCGCGGGAGTCCAAGTTGTAGGGCTTTCATAACTGAGGAGACTAAACCACTCCGAGGAGCACGAGAAACCAACTACAGTGCGTCTTTCAATCTGTCTCGGGGGATCAGCCATGGCCCTTTGGTGTGGTCGGGTTGTAATGACCCTCACACTGTCCTAACCATACTTGCATGCATTTATCTGATTCTGTCCTGTTAAACTTGCATTTCAAATCTTGTCATTCTTTTGCTTAAGTGTTACGGCATGCTCTGTACCTTGCTTGCTGTGAATTTAGCCGAAGTCATCCTGAGCCTAGGTCACCTTTGAACCTCTTATATCTTGGAAATTTCTTTGGTTGACCTTTACCATCACTTGGCATGTTGGCTGAGATGTCACTATCTAGGCCGAGGTGTTCATCGCCAAGGCCGAGATGTGTATTATCTAGGCCGAGATGCTACCCTTGAACCCAAGTGATCTTGTTCCTAGATTGGTACGACCTAGACCGAGGTGTGGCACATCTAGGCCGAGGTATGGCACCGCTAGGCCAAGTGTTGTCCTTTCCAGCCGAGGTTATTGTCCCTTGCTTGCCGAAGTCTTGTTGTTAGCCGATGTCATTACTTGTCGGAGTGCCCTGGCCGCACAGCTTGTTGAATACACCTTGTCATGGTCTTGTCTTTTCACTCAAGTCACTTTTTGAGAAGAACCAACCAACCGTTGCCACGTGCCCCTGCAGAGGGTTAAGTCAGCCGGAAGAGCTAGGAACATGTCATTTTTGTATCATATCTTGTCTTTTAGAGAGAGAAGCTCTAGGGAGAAAAGGAAGAAATTCTTGAGGGAGAAATAGATTTCCAAGCTTGATCCTTAGAATTCAAACCGTTTGATTTGTGCTTTGAGGTTAGAATCTTGATCTACTTTTATTGTTCTTATCGTTCGTCTAGCTGCATTGCATGATCGAATCTATTCTGCATGCCATGCATTGATTTAAAGTTTGGTTTTAGAAAGAGAAAGTGTTATCCATGTGTTCTTGGAGAAAAAGCCTTGTTTGATCCGAAAGTTTGCACTAAGATTCATGTTTTGTGTTTGTTTTCATAAAGTCTTCGAGTATGGGTGCCCAGGTCCATGTTTTTGAATTCATAGCATGAAATCTTGGATTTCGTAATAACAAGTTATGCTCTTTACATTCATGTTCTTCATGATCTTGTTCTTCAAAGAAAGGGAAACCCAGATTTTCCCTACTTCGTTTCCTTGAATGTGGCCATCGGGACCACACCTCGGCAAGGAGGTGTGGGACCTCGGCCAAGACTTGGTTGGTACCCATTATGTTTTCCCGAGATGAGAAACAGTGTTTTGTTTCGGTTCGACTTAGTTTTGAAGGAGTGCCGAGATCATTTGCATTCATGTAAAGCTTGTTTGATAGTGCATTCAATGGGATTTGTTATGTGCTTGTAGGTCTTGGATCCTTGCATTCGTGTAAAGCTTGTTTGAAAATGCATTCAATAGACTTTGCCATGTTTTTGTAGGACTTGGACTCTCGCTTGACCCCGACATTGAAGAACTATGTGAGTGGTATTTTTAATAAAGTTATGTTATTATGTTTTGATAAGGTTTTGCCTTGCTTGTTTTGGAAAAGTATTTGTTAAGCATTAATGACTATCCCTATTTTGTGTATCAAATATTAGCTTTGGTTTTGACAATCTCTGAAAGTCCGTACGTGCTAGGGGACTATAAGCATTTGTAGCACAATCTTTGAAAGTCCGTACGTGCTAGGGGACTATAAGCATTTGTAGCACAACCTTTGTTAATGTCATCCCCTGGAACTTGAAAGCCTTGAAAGACTTTAATTGTTGAGACTTGAAAGATTTGTCAGATAAACTTGATTTGCCCTTGGATTTTGTACAGGATGTGATGTGCCTTGATTTGATAAAGATTTTGGATATCATTCATGTAAACCCCTTTATTATTTATACCATTCCCTAAGTATCCAAGCTCACCCCTCTCTATATATATGTAGGTGACGAACAAGACAGTGGTGATGCCTAGACATGCTTGCAATTTGTTTTGGATTTAGCATTTTTGTAGCATCTTGAAGATCATGCTTCTTGGTTGTATTCCCTTGTATTTTGTATTTGACGGCTTGAGAAGCCTTTTGGTCAAGATGTATTTTGTACTTCCTTTTGTTTGTATTCAAGATTGTAATGCTATGTAATGATGTATGCCATTCCATTTGACTTATGCACAGCTCTTATGGACTACTTAGTTTTAAATTTATTGCTTCCGCACTTGTAAGCCCCATATGTATACTCTGTAGTGTGTGAAACCTTGCAAGTTGGCCTTGGGTAATTGTGAATTACTGGCCATCATGGCACCATTCTACTAGGGACGGAATGGGGTCATGACAGATTGGTATCAGAGAACAAGTTTCTTATAGTGCGTTACTCACACACTTCGAGTCCTAAAGAGCATAGGACTTCCCGTAGAATTGATGTTAGGATTGCATCATAATGCTTGCTACTTGACAATGTGTGCATCATCTCGGCGTAACTATTTGTTATTGCTTGCATATTATTTGATCGTTTTGTTTTAAAGTCACAGTTTCCACACTCTTAGCATCATGAGAAGGGGTAGACCACCAGTTGGCCGAGATCATCCCGAAGACAGATTGGACAGATTAGAGAGACTGGTCGAAGGTTTGGTCCGTGAGTTAAGGCAAACTCGGCCACAAGACGCTAGTACTACTTCTGCCCAGGCCGAGCAGACAAATGGCCGACATGCAGTTCCACCTCTGCCTCCTCCAGTGCCACAAGTGCCTCCACAGCAAGCTTTGTATGGGGACGGCACCATAGCCTTGATCAGAGAATTCAAAAAGATGAAACTGCCGAGGTTCTCTGGGGGCATTGAACCGATGAAGGCCGAAGCGTGGGTCTTGGAAATGGAGAAGTTGTTCGAGATCTTTCCCAATACCGATGCCCAGAAGGTGTCATTGGCAACGTTCACGTTAGACGACAATGCACGAAGATGGTGGATGATGACCCGAGAAAGCAACCCAGGTCTGACTTGGGCCAGATTTTTGGAGTTGTTTTACAACAAACATTTTTCCCTTAGCGTTAGAGACCGCAAGACTACAGAGTTCCAGACTCTAACACAAAGCAGCAGGACAGTGGCAGAATATGACCGTGCTTTTACCGAACTGGCGAGATATGCGCCTCACATGGTCGATGATGAATATAGGAAAGTCAGGAAATTCGATAGTGGACTGCGTGGACCGATTCAGGATCGAGTTAACATGCTCAATATGCCGACCTACGCCGGAGTGTTGGACAAGGCCATCCTGGCAGAGGCTAACTTGAACCGATATCAGAACTCAGGAGAAAATCAGA
Organism: Camellia sinensis; assembly: GCF_004153795.1. Lineage (NCBI taxonomy): Eukaryota > Viridiplantae > Streptophyta > Magnoliopsida > Ericales > Theaceae > Camellia > Camellia sinensis. The sequence goes on from NW_021034860.1 coordinate 54,859, forward strand.
AGAAGAGGCAGAACTATGATAATCGCCGAGTTCCGTTTAACGCCAAGAAGAAAGCGAACGTGGGTAGCTCCGGCAACTCGAACCAGGAAGGTAATGCTAAGCCGACGTGTACAAGTTGTGGGAAACCGCATTCCGGAGTTTGCCGTTGGGCATCAGGAGCCTGTTTTGAATGTGGCGAAATGGGTCATCGCGTGAGAGACTGTCTGAAGGCAAGGGCTGAAGATGGTAAGAAGAATGGGAGTGCCTTGGGCTCTGCACAGAGGAATAACATTGGGAGGGCCCAGACGAGACAGGGCAGAGTTTTTGCATTGGTACCAGAAGACACTCAGAATGTTGAGATAGTTGTGTCAGGTATACTCCCAATCTACTCTCAAGAAGCATATATATTGATTGATTCGGGTTCTACACATTCATTTGTATCTGCTAAGTTTGCCGAGAAGTTAAATAGAGAACAAGAACCCCTTGATTATGTGTTATATGTGTCTACTCTATCTGGGAGAACTATGGTTGTTACATCCATTTATAGGGCATGTGTCGTTGTGATTGAGGGTGTAGAATTATTAGTTGATTTAATGCCGTTAAGCATGACTCATTTTGATGTCATATTGGGAATGGACTGGTTAGTAACGAATCATGCATCTATTAATTGTGTTTCAAAGAATGTCACACTGAAACCCCCAAACCAAGCCGAGGTTATTTTCCAGGGTAAAGGGGTAGTGCCCCACCTTACCTAATCTCGTCCATGAAAGCCTATAAGTTGATCCAAAAGGGGTGTCAAAGTTATCTGTGTAGTATACTAAGTGATTTGAATGGAAATGTTGAGTTAGCCGACATCCCAGTGGTTAGGGAGTTCCCCGATGTCTTTCCAAATGAATTGCCTGGCCAATTAGTGGATAGGGAGATAGAATTTACGGTTGATGTTATGTCGGGAACCCAACCTATCTCCAAAACACCGTATAGAATGACCCCAGCCGAACTTAAAGAACTGAAACTACAATTACAAGAATTGTTGGACAAGGGATTTGTTAGGCCGAGCACTTCACCTTGGGGAGCGCCAGTTCTATTTGTCAAGAAAAAGGATGGTACCCTTCGTCTTTGTGTCGACTACCGAGAACTAAATAAGGTGACCATTAAGAATAAGTATCCATTGCCGAGGATTGATGATTTACTTGATCAACTACAAGGGGCACGGGTCTTTTCTAAGATTGATCTAAGGTCAGGCTACCATCAACTGAAAGTTAGGGCCGAGGATGTCGAGAAGACTGCTTTTCGGACAAGGTATGGCCACTACGAATTTTTAGTAATGCCTTTCGGAGTGACCAACGCTCCTGCAACATTCATGGATTTGATGAACAGAGTTTTTAAGCTGTACCTAGACGAGTTCGTGGTTTTTTTCATCGACGACATACTGATCTATTCCAAGAGTGGTGAAGAGCATGAGAAGCATTTGAGACTAGCCTTACAAATCCTAAGAGATAGGAAATTATATGCCAAGCTTAGCAAGTGTGAATTTTGGCTTTCCAACATTTCATTTTTGGGCCATGTGATTAATGAGGAGCGTATTTCAGTTGATCCCAGTAAGATTGAAGCTGTTGTGAATTGGCCGACGCCGACCAACGTTTTTCTGGGTTTGGCAAGCTATTACAGAAAGTTCGTGAAGGATTTCTCAAGGATTGCAATTCCATTGACACAACTAACTAAGAAGGGAACAGCGTATGAATGGACCGACGATAGAGAGTTGGCTTTCCAAGAGTTGAAGACGAGGTTAGTTACAGCACCAGTTCTTGTACTTCCATCAGGTAATGAGGAATTTCAGATTTTTAGTGATGCTTCACGTGAGGGTTTGGGTTGCGTATTAATGCAAGGGGGTAAAGTCATAGCATATGCATCTCGTCAATTAAAACCTCATGAAAAGAACTATCCTACCCATGACCTAGAGCTTGCAGCCGTAGTGTTTGCTTTGAAGATTTGGCGTCACTACTTGTATGGAGCCTCTTGCCAAGATTTTACAGATCACAAGAGTTTGAAGTACTTATTCACTCAAAAGGAACTAAATTTGAGGCAGAGAAGATGGCTTGAATTATTGAAGGACTACGACATGCAGATTCAGTATCACCTAGGTAAAGCAAACTCGGTAGCCGACGCATTGAGTAGAAGGTCAGTGGGAAGTTTGGCATGCCTAGCCATGATTTCAGTGGGGCCGACTACTATTGGGGAAGTAAAGGCAAGGCAAATGGAGGATGAATTCCTGAAGAAGGTAGCCGACGAGATTATCACCAGGCCGAGGTCAGGTTACACCTTTGAGAATGGAGTGCTTAAGTTTGAAGGAAGACTGTGCGTGGCCGACGTCCCAGAGTTGAAATGAAAGATTTTGCAAGACTCTCATGGATCCAAATTTGCAGTTCATCCAGGGAACACCAAGATGTATCAAGATGTAAAACGGACTTTTTGTTGGCTGAATATGAAAAGAGAGATAGCCGAGTTCGTGTCCCAGTGTTTGCCTTGTCAACAAGTGAAAGCAGAACATCAGAGGCCAGCAGGACTTCTCCAATCTTTGCCGATTCCTGAGTGGAAATGGGAACACATCTCCATGGACTTTGTGATTGGTTTGCCGAAGACACAGAAAGGGATGGATTCAATCTGGGTTATAATTGACAGATTAACTAAGTCAGCACACTTCTTGCCTGTTAAGACTTCGTTTAATGCTGTTCGACTTGTTGTGTTGTATATGAATGAGATTGTTAGACTTCATGTTGTGCCGATGTCCATTGTGTCAGACCGAGATCCAAAGTTTGTTTCTAGATTTTGGCAGAGTTTACAAAGGGCTTTGGGGACCGAATTGAGGTTTAGTACGACTTTTCATTCCCAGACCGATGGACAAACAGAAAGAACGATTCAGACACTCGAAGACATGCTCAGACTATGTGTGTTAGATTTCAAGGGGAGTTGGGAAGTTCATCTACCGTTAGTAGAATTCGCTTACAACAACAGTCATCAAGCTAGCATTAGCATGGCACCGTACGAAGCTTTGTATGGAAGGAAGTGCAGATCGCCGATATGTTGGACTGAAGTAGGAGATAAAGCTTTGATTGGTCCCGAGCTAGTTCAAGTTACGACCGAGAAGATTAAGCTCATTCGACAAAGGATCAAAACTGCTCAAAGTTGACAGAAGAGCTATGCCTACCAGAGAAGAAAGGAGTTAGAGTTTGAAGTCGGGGATCATGTATTCCTGAAGATCTCGCCGATGAAAGGAGTTTCAAGATTTGGGAAGAAGGGTAAATTGGCACCCCGTTACATTGGGTCATTTGAAATTCTTGAGAAAGTTAACCCGGTTGCCTACAGACTTGCTTTGCCACCGAGATTAAGTCAAGTTCATAATGTGCTTCATATCTCAATGTTGAGGAAGTATATTCGGGATCCACTGCACGTGATTGATCATTTCGGGATTGTGGTTGATGAAGATTTAGGCTATGAAGAGAAGCCGATGTGTATTATCGATAGACAAGTGACACAATTGAGAAATAAGGCAATACCGATGGTGAAAATTGAACGGAAGGAGCATTACGGCAAGGATGCTGCATGGGAAATAGAAAAAGAAATGAAGGATCAATACCCGGAATTATTCTCGAATCAAGGTAACTCAAGTTTGGGGACCAAACTTCCTTAAGGGGGTAGGATGTAATGACCCTCACACTGTCCTAACCATACTTGCATGCATTTATCTGATTCTGTTCTGTTAAACTTGCATTTCAAATCTTGTCATTGTTTTGCTTAAGTGTTACGGCATGCTCTGTACCTTGCTTGGTGTGAATTTAGCCGAAGTCATCCTGAGCCTAGGTCACCTTTGAACCTCTTATATCTTGGAAATTTCTTTGGTTGACCTTCACCATCACTTGGCATGTTGGCCGAGATGTCACTATCTAGGCTGAGGTGTTCATCGCCAAGGCCGAGATGTGTATTATCTAGGCCGAGATGCTACCCTTGAACCCAAGTGATCTTGTTCTTGGATTGGTACGACCTAGACCGAGGTGTGGCACATCTAGGCTGAGGTGTGGCACAGCTAGGCCAAGTGTTGTCCTTTCCAACCGAGGTTATTGTCCCCTGCTTGCCGAAGTCTTGTTATTAGCCGATGTCATTACTTGTCGGAGTGCCCTGGCCTCACAGCTTGTTGAATACGCCTTGTCATGGTCTTGTCTTTTCACTCAGTCACTTTTTGAGGAGAACTAACCAACCGTTGCCACGTGCCCCTGCAGAGGGTTAAGTCAGCCGGCAGAGCTAGGAACATGTCATTTTTGTATCATATCTTGTCTTTTAGAGAGAGAAGCTCTAGGGAGAAGAGGAAGAAGTTCTTGAGGGAGAAATAGATTTCCAAGCTTGATCCTTAGAATTCAAACCGTTTGATTTGTGCTTTGAGGTTAGAATCTTGATCTACTCTTGTTGTTCTCATCGTTCATCTAGCTGCATTGCATGATCGAATCTGTTCTGCATGCCATGGATTGATTTAAAGTTTGGTTTTAGAAAGAGAAAGTGTTATCCATGTGTTCTTGGAGAAAAAGCCTTGTTTGATCCGAAAGTTTGCACTAAGATTCATGTTTTGTGTTTGTTTTCATAAACTCTTCAAGTATGGGTGCCCAGGTCCTTGTTTTTGAATTCATAGCATGAAATCTTGGATTTCGTAATAACAAGTTATGCTCTTTACGTTCATGTTCTTCATGATCATGTTCTTCAAAGAAAGGGAAACCCAGATTTTCCCTACTTCGTTTCCTTGAATGTGGCCATCGGGACCACACCTCGGCAAGGAGGTGTGGGACCTCGGCCAAGACTTGGTTGGTACCCATTATGTTTT
>NW_021034861.1:0-10693 GCF_004153795.1 Camellia sinensis
ATGGCAACATTCTCACGTTAACAGAAACTTATGGTCTAAGGTTAAGGCACAAAAGGAGAACAATTTACCACAACAACTCTCATGCATGATTGAAACAAGTAAAACAGAATTTATGCATGAAGATATGCACAAAAACTCCTAATATGGCACCAAAATAAGCCCCATGAAACAAATACACCAGCTATTTTAGGATAGGAGACACAACATCAAGATATGGAAAAGACCATGCATGCACACATGTAGGATGATTTTGGACTAAGAATGGCATGGCAAAAACTCACTCATCAAAGTAGACCAACCAAAGCACTTTATCATATTACTTGAGGGCTCAAAGCCAAAAACATAGCACCATAACAATATGCAACATAGACAAGTTGATAAACACAGATTTTAAGCATGGGAAACAATGCTAACTGCTTCATGACCAAAAGCAAACACCACAAAAATCATGCTAATCATGGGTTATTTCTAAGCAAGATGGAGCAATACAAAGCAAGTACACAAGCATACAAGGGGCAACTCGACCAAAAACAGAGTTATGAACCTAGAGATGCCTAAAAAAGTCTGAAATGAAGCAAGAACAACAAGCACACATGCTTCCTTTTGAGCCAAAACAAGGAAACAAAACCATAAAGGGAGGGTGTCTCCTATGCAAGACTTCAAACCAATTTTTTGACACTAAAATACACTGATTTTTGTGATCAAAAGATCAGAGGCTGAAGTGCCAAAACCTATCAAAATGGCACCAAAATAGGCTAAACAAGGCAGAGGTGAGTTGCAAATCTAACACAAAGTGACCTAATGAAAGTGTTAGAGCGGAAAATATGAGCTTTTTTATGTTATACACGAGTCAAAACAATAAACAAAATAGGTAGAAACAATGCAAGTTTGGGATAAAGGGAAGGTGCCACCTTGAAGACCCTTGAAGAACAAATGCCCTACTCCTTCTTGGATCAAAACTAGTCAAAACTCAAGAACAACTCCCAAGTCCCTCAATCTCGGACTAAGGTCTAATGGTGTGTGTAAGGTGCAAAAGGTAAGGTAAAACACACTTTTGGGCAAGAAATACACCAGAAGGGAGAGGGAGAGAGGTATAGAGACAATATGTACTTATATCTTAAAGGATTTGCCTTGTTTCTAACCAGACAAGAGAAGCCTCCTATAAGATCCTCTGCAAAGCTATTCAAAAGCTTGGCTAGAGGAAATCCCCATACACGTTTGGAGGAAAGGAGTTGGTGCAGTCACAGTGGTAAAAATATCTCCATAAAGTGGAGGAACAGTGGTGGCTGCAAAAAACTATTTCGCAAAAAATGTCGACCGGCAACATATTAGCGAGTCTAATAAAGTGTTCCGACCGCAAAAAAATTGCCGATGAAGAAAAGACCAGCCGGTGGCCTCCAGCCACTGCCGGTGTATGGGGATGTCCACAAGGCATTCCCTGCCTTTCAAAGGCAAAACAAAAAGTGTTCGGGCAAAACAGACACTAAACAGTCGAGTTGGGGATCCTGAGCAGGGCGCGCGAGCGAGACTCCGGAACTCCAAACGACACAATCAGGAAAGATCACGTGTGCTCAACAGTGACATCCAAGTCTTGAGGACGTCAAAATGGGATGTCAAACTGTTAATTGAAGCCTATCGGCGGCGAATCCGAAACCGATTGGTCTTTTGACCTCAAATTATGTGATTTTATAGTACAATTCTGAAAACTGATTAGTATGATTAAATTAGATTAAATTAAGCTAATTAAAGAGTTGGACTTTTACATTTGCACCCTTAGTGCACTCAATATAACATATTTGAGCTCAATATAACTAGAACATTTTGCTCAGCCATTTTTGCTCTACCGACAAAGAAGGAAAGTGAGAGAACTGGAATTCATCTTGAAGAATTGCTGAATTGAAGTGTAGATTGCTAATGAACTCTAGACTAGCATTCGAGGACCTAGTATGAATTTCATCTTTGATTGTTCTAAGCTAGTCTGGCATGATTCATGCTTCATGTAGAACTAAGTCATATTTTGTTCATTGTTGTTGATTTGACGTCTATTTCATGCATGCATTGTTGTAGATGTGTTGAGTTGTTTTCATGGAAAGGTTACATGCATGTTCATAATCATGTTTAAGTCGCATGATTTCACCATGTTTGAAAAGAATTGGCTCCTGAGAGATCATTGAAGCTTCAAAATGTTGAATTCATGCATGTTGCATGTTCATCTTGTGCTTGAAAATGTTTAATGTTTGAATTAACCCTTGGCTTGAATTTTAAAATTGAGCTTAAACATGATATCTCTATTGTTTATATGTTTTCCAGAAATGGGCCAAGAGGATTGGTTTTGATGCTTTGAGCTTGTTTGGACTGAGGCTCGAATCTGGGATTTCCAGATTTCAGTGTTCCTCGAGCGGGAAGTGCCGCTCGAGCGGGAAATCGAGCTTCAGCATCTTGCACTATTTTACGTCGCTCGAGCGGAGGATTGGCGCGCTCGAGCGAGTCATGTCTCAGCTCGAGCGGCGTCGAGCGGGGATTTCACCCTCCAGTACTTTACAGTACGCTCGAGCGGAAAGTTTCGTCGGCGTGTACTTGTTGCATGACGCTCGAGGGGAAACCTGCGTCGAGCGGACTCTGTTTTCTGAAATGCTTTTAATGTACATTTTGCATCCTCATCCCATTCTAGCATTCTTAGCTATTTAAGCATTTAGATGAGGATATGTTGTAGAACACACAAGCAAATTAGGATTAAGTTATGATATTCCAACTTGTGACTTAAGTGTTGTCACCTGTGACTGTGTAGCGGTTTGGCAATGGGAACCTCTAGCATACTATAAGCAGGAAATCTGTGAGTAACAATTGTTAAAGATATGTTCAATGATTATTCTGAATATGAACTGAACTGTTACTGAACTGATACTGAAAATTTATGTCTTATTTCTGACTGTACTTGGCATCTTAGTACTACGTTTACTGTTACTAGTACTGTTAAGAGATCTCTGTCGGTTCCCTCGTGAACCACTACTGTTTACTGATCTGATGGCCATCAATATGTTCGCTTTTAAGACTATTTTAGTATGCTAAGGATGTACCATATATGATGTTTACTGTATGAACAACTGAAATAACTGATTGAATTGAACTGTTTCATTACCGTAAGGAATTCATTCTAAACTCTTTACGCATTATGTTATCCTGATTTAGCTCACTGTTTATATATATATGTAGGTGCTCAGCCACCAGATCGAGCTAGAGCGTGGGTAGACTCCAGTTTTGTACCAGCATTTGTGCCTCATGCGAGTTCCGAGCCTATGTCTAAGGCTTAGGGTTTTAAGAATCCCCTTCCGTACTGTTTCACTGTTGTATAGACTGACTGTCACTTACCGCTATCTAGGTGATCGCTAGTTTGAATGAATGTAAATATCGTGCATCTGTTCTGTACTGTTTATGTATGAATGCATGAAAAATTTTGATACACGTTCATTTTGAGCATTTTTTGGTGCTGTTTTGGGGTAGACTAAGGTCTATCCCTTTATGGTTCAAGGCCCCCATTGCATGCTTGTTTCATGTATATTGCGTGGTTACTTCATTAAGCCTCATAGCATGCTAATCCCATTCCAAAATTGGTCTATGTCTGCACCACATTTGCACCTTGCATGCTTGACATTACACATTTGTCATGTTAGTAGCATAGTACTTGTTGTGCCTTGCATCTTGGTATCATGTTGCATGTTGAGCCATGTTTGCATAACATGCATTGCATTTACTTGGTTTGGGCTGTCAAACCAAGTGTGGGAGTCAAGGACCATTCGTACTTCAAGTGATGTAATGTGCCTTAATCCCCGGTCATCGGGACCTTTGACTCTAACTTGATAAGGCCTCGGTTTTCATGTTGTTTGTTGCATGCATTTTCATATCAAATGGCAAATTCGATCCTTTGACTCACCATGTACCCTTGATGATTCAAGGATCGAAAGTCATGCTTCTTTGAGTCCAAAATATGATAAGAAGTAGGACCATGCTTACATGTGTCCAAAAACTCCATACTATGCACTGCCTGTCCTCTGTTTGCTGTCAAATTGTCTATTACAGGAAGTTTCTGCCGACCGGCAGAATTTAGTGCCGACCGGCACTATCTGGAGTGCCGATGAATCTGATAAAGTGCCGACGGGAATTTTGGAGTGCCGGTGGCAATTCTGTCTGGCCGGTGGTGCTCTGCAGGATGCAGAGGGCTTGTTCCAGCACTTTGGAAATTTTCAGAAAGACAAGGCAGTACAAACAGAGGCGACAAGAGTATAGTACGGGTTTTCCGGGCAGGACGGATTCGAGCATGCATCATCTGCGCGCCCCGAGGCAAAGGCTGTGGCCACCCTCTTCATTCTTTTGCTTCCTTTTTTTAATTAATTAGGAAATTTTGTAATAATTTTATTTGTTCATTATTTTGGGACTGTAATATTAATTCGAACCCCCTGAGTGAGGGTAAACATGTAATAAGTGTGGGTGAGTGTGTGTATGTCTTCCAATCCCCATTTCGTTCTTCCCTTTTATTTACCAGCTTATGATGGTAGATTAGGGCATTGTGAAATTAGCATACCTTATGTTTAATTTAGCATGCCTTATGCTATGATGCGTGCATCCATACATTTGTCTTACATGCACCGGGCTCGGTACATCATACAAACTACATTGTACTTTTTAATTCCAAATTGAATACATGTTACTTGTAGCATTTCATATGCCATTTTAGGGTTAGCCGAGCCTACTCTAAATTGCATCCTTGCCTGTGTTGCATTAGCCACTTAACATGAACTAGGGACATGCATGTTTGCTAACTAGTTTATTATTTTGGTTCGGAGTACTAGGTAAGCTTTTATGCTTTAGTATATCGCATGCGTGTGAGTGTTGCCATGACAGTATGATTACCATGAGGCTAGCTGCTTATGTGATATAACTGCTTGAATGCCTGTGGATGGAGGTTGAATTACCTAAATTGGAATAATGCATTAAAACTGTGAGTTTTAAGCCCACTAGATAGTGGCAAAATCATCTTTTCTAAAAGCCCACTTGAGGGTGGCAAAATCTGCATTTTAGCCTACTTACGAGTAGCAAACCATTTTCAAAACAAACATAAAATGTTTTGTTCCAATTTGGGTGATTTGGTCTATACTTGTTTGCTGCGCACACAACGTAGTAATTCTAGGCTAATAACCGGTTTAAGAACACGTAACGTTTTCAAAATTGGATATCACGGTTAGTAGAGGCCGGTCTTCGGACCGGGCGAAAGGGGGTGCTCATAGCTGACCTTCCCCGATCGTACCCAAGCTCCCGAGCCGAGACAACTCCGGTGATGACGGACATGTGGCCTTCGGCACCGAGTCAGGGTTTCCTAAATTCTCCCATTTTAAAATATTTAGGTGGCGACTCTGTATCTGGCAAAGCAGTCCATGTTTGGCACTACTTTTTCAAAAATCTGTTTCTCAAAACGATTTGCCAGATTTGGACTCTTTGGTTCAGATTAAGAACCGTGACACAAATCGAGTCCGAACTGTAGCACGAGGCCCACGGGCGCGTCTACAACAGTCTAAACATATAAGCATGAACAGATATTCATACAATCAAACAGATAGAATGCAATTTAACTAACATATACTCAATCAATTTAGTTCCAGTTTCAGTCAGTCAGTTATCAGTCATTATCAGTTCTATTTCACAGTAATCAATGATTAACGGTAATCATTCAGTCATTACTCAGTAAACAGTATAAGGGTTGTTACAAGAAATAACTCAAAAACTTCCATTTCTGGGGTGGAAAAGACTCAACAGAGACATGCATCTAATAAACATCAACTGCCCAGAGAACATATATATGCCTGTGAATCATAATCCATGCAACTATGGTTCTGCTTGGTGCAATTATATTTGTGACACCACTTAGACGACAATCCTCTAACCAAATGACTCAATTTATAAAATTTCTGAACCAAACATAAAATTGCTTAAATAGTACGTTACCTTAACCAGGTATTAAGATATTGCTCCAACTCCATCATTATAAATTTATATCCATGGCGAGTCTAAATAGCAAGCCCATAAATCATGTCATGAACTATCCACAATAACATGTTTGATAGAAAAGTTCTGCATAAAATATATAAACTTCTAACAGTTACAAACAGACATTATAAAACTCAATGGACATAAACTTCTTCAGAGCAAGGTCACATAAAGGTTTTTCACCACAGTTCCAAACATTGATATTTATATCTTCAGCATCTTGATCCAGTCAACCACCAAGGTGATGCAAAAGTAAAAGCAAAAGCAAAAGCAGTCTTCAAATGGCATCCTACAAGCAATAGAAGGGGTTGCACTCTTTCATGAGAAGATTTATCCACCACATTAAGCTTGTTTTAGCTCAAAGACACTGTAATCTCCTTTTAAGTTAAAAAATGAAGATAGAGAGATCAAGAACATTAGAAACAACCAATTAAAGGTGGTCATCATACAAAACCCATCAAAGGTAATTATGCCCTAAATATATCATTACAAACTTTTAAGTTCAAAAATTATGAAACTAACCTTAATCAGACACACTTGAAACTTGTCGAGCAACAGCAGAGGAGCAGAAAGAAGGGCGAGAGCTCACGCACACGGTGAAGGCTTTTGCCCCATGCTCCTGCACCGGATCGGAGTAATAGTTTATTGATTGCTAATCAGAGTCTTCATAAACTTCTCCATCATCAGAAAGCTCATCGAATGATCGAATATCAAGCTGATAACGGAGGATTCCTCCGATTCCTCCAAAACCTCTGCAGAACTGAGATCCCTCCTGCGATTTATTGGTGACAAACTCCAAGGTGCATCCAAACTTTTTGTACTCATTAGCAAACCATTCAAGAAGTGTAGTCTTATCCTGAACCTCCAATTCACCAGCGGTTCCAGCATCTAGAAAGTTACTTTGATCAGCCATAGCAGCGTAATCCAATCATTTCCATCTCCATAAATAACCCACATAAAAAATCAAATTTCTCAGAAAACCCATCATCACAATCGAATTTCCCCACAAAACCCTTACCATACGATGCGAGATTACGGTGAGCTAGAGAGAGTGGGTACCGATTGAGGGCACCAACACAGAGAGGGAGAGGACGGACCGAGACACAGAACGAGATAGAGACAATGGAGATTAGGGCTCTTTTTTTTTCTTTTTTTTTTTCTATTTTCCTGGTACAAAACGACGTCGTTTTAAAAATGGCGACCAAATTTTTTTTGTCGCAAAAAAAATTCAATTCCCGCCTCTATAAAAATCAAATTTTCCTCCCAAACTTTTAGCGACCAAAATACCATATTAGTCGCAGAAAAGGTACCTTCGCCAACCAAAAATTTTAGTCGCCAAATCTCAATCAACGGCGACTAAAGTATTAGTCGCTAAAAGTACGAATTTGGCGACTAATTTTTTTTGGTTGCTGAAAATAAGTTTTTGGCGACCAAATTTTTGGTCGCCAAAAAATATGTGACCTTCTGCGACCAAATTTGTGGTTGGTCGGCAAAAGCATACCACTTTCTGCGACCAACTCATTTTTTGGTCGCCAAAATATAACCTTCTGCGACCAATAAAATTTGGTCGCCAAAAATAATGATCATTCGCGACTAATTAATATTTGGTCGCCAAATATCATTTTTTTGCGACCAAATTTTTTTTGGTCGGTAAAAATGGTCGCAAAATGTGTAAATTCTTGTAGTGGAGCTAGCCACAACGGCTTAACCCTTTTTTTTTTCTTTTTTTTCTTTTTTTATACCTTTTTTGAGAGAATTTGGTAAAAATATCTTTCACCAGGAATATCGAAACCTTTCTTAACGTTTATTTTTGTCAATCCCAAACATGACTTTCCATGCATGTACAGCTTGGGCCATCATGAAGTGAGGTTTAGTTTTTGAACTCCACTCTCTGATATAATAGTGATGATATGGGTTGAGTGAAAAGTCATGTGATGAGCTAGTTAAGAATTAAATTGTTATTTGTGGTTTTAAATAATTTAGAATCAACTTAAATCATAGAAGTCTTATAATCAAATTAGAATGAGTGGTGTTTTGGAAAGATGGTAAAAGTTGATTATTTTAGTTTTTTAACTTTTCATAATTTTTTTGTATAAAAAAGTAGAGAGATGATGTGATCTAGAAAAGACAAAAAATTAAAACAAATCTAAAAAATTGATATTTCCAAATTGCTCCTGAATAAGTAAAACGTAGTTTGAACCTTATTACCAGTTACAATATAATTATAAAATATTAATTACTCACAACTTATTCAAATGTTAAACAAACGTCATCATTTTATAAACAATAATGATGTAAATAATTGTTTAGAATTAGCTCTCCTATTATGGCTTATTTTGGCAATTGAGTTAAAAATCAGTTTTTTGAATTTTTTTTTATGTCACATTGTCATTCTACTTTTTTTACACATTTTTTTAAAAAAAGTTTAAAAAAAATTTATATACTAACTTTTAATTTACTTTCCAAAACAAGCCTATATAAGAACATATTGTAAACATAAATTTCAGAACATAAACCTTACACTTTGGATCATTTACCATGTGTATTATCAAGAAATCAAGACAAAATGACATACATGAATCCATTGATGAATGGTTAAACGGAAGCGTCTGATTGTCAATAAAACCTTGATATTGACTATGTTATTGCCTTCTAATCCTTTCCCCTTTGGTGCCTTATGTTTCTCCTTGAGAGGATTTAGAAAAACAAAACAGTGTTCTTATCTTTCACCTTAGGAAGGAATAGGGACCATAACCTTTTAAAGGTTGTAATTGGTTTTCATAACTGAAAGGTAATGAAAACCAATAAATTAACCATTATTGGTTTAAAACTGAAAGGTAATGAAAACCAACTTTAACCAATATGTTTTAATTTCTATTTCTGCCCCTCATAGAAATAGAAATAGAAATTATACAACTAGTATCTACTTATTTCTTGTTATGGTGTCGTGTCATTTTCAATACGTGTGTAGTTCATGTTGTGTTAACATATCATGTCAAAAAATTTAGCAATAAATTAAAATTATCACGTGTATGAAAAAAAAATTGAAAATTTTCTCCACAAGTTAAATTTATCACTGTTTAATGAAATTGTTTATACGGATATATTTGATTTCAACTCAATTTTATTTTCTCAATTTATAAAAATATATCTTTTTTTTAGACTAAATGAAATAGTGGATAAAAAATTCATTATCTTTAATTTAAGACAAAAATAAAACCTTTTTTAACCTTTTAAAAAAATCTATTTTATATGCTTTTCAATAAGTTGGATGGATCTACATAAGAGATTAAAAAATGTTATAACATTTCTTAGTAAAAATAATATTAAAACGCGTAACTATTTCTTTATCAACGAATTATTTGTGTCAATTTCGTATTATATAGATTTGATACTAACTCGTACTATTTAATATTCTGGTATCGAGTTGTATCATATGCGTGTTCGTGTACGAAAATGGACAACCATAATCGACTAACTTTGTATACAGTTCGAGTTATATTATCGTGACATGTCAAAGAATCTTACCCTTAAGTTAGCTCACCAAATCACATTTCAATATATAACTGGTCCAGATCAATACTTCACAATACGTAACAGAGCGTAATAAACTGAATATTTCATTTCTGCAGAAATTAATCTAATTACATAGATAAAACTCAAGGCTGACATAAAGCAGTAATATAAATACAAACTCCCACTAAACTAGAATGTTCTCAAATAGAACAGCACCCATCTGAGCAGTGTGCTCATGGAAGATCTTGGGTGGTAGTCCCTTCGTAAGTGGATTTGCTATCATGGAGTTTGTCCCAATGTGCTCTATGGAAATCTGTCCACTCTCCACTTATGAGAGTTGGAACTTTCCATGGCTTGACGAAAGTTGATTGGATCATCTTTCGACATTCCATTTTCTACCTCATGTTCCTGGAGATATACAATATAATCATCTGAAAATGCAAATCTCTTTTCTCTGGTGGATCGCCTTAATGGCACAGATTCTTGAGGTTGAGGTTGTAGAGTTTGTTCCTCAGGAACAATTACCTCATCTTGAATGGGGGTTTGAATTATATTATCTTGAACAACATTGTCTGGTTGAGGATCCGAAATTACTTCTCGAGCAATGACAGGTATAGGAACTTGTGATTAGTTAAAAGTAGTAGTAGGAAATGAATTACTCCTGCTTCCTCCTCAAAGACAATGTCTCTAACTGGATTTCTCCCCCCAAACTCAACATCCTCAAAAAATGTTGCAATTCCCGTCTCAAATAAAAGGAATAAACAATTATGCTCACATTAAGTTACCAAACAGATAATCTCTAAATAAATTAATTTAATGACAACATCTCAAGATACCTAGCACAACATTAATACCAAGCCTTTGGGTAGTGATATTAACTGTAAGTGGTATTCTTGTTGTAATGATCAAACATTGACAATAAGTTATGTCAAATAACAAATCTATCTTTTGATGGATTTATTATTCATATTAGGTTTTCTTGACAATTAGCACATGTTTATCACCACAAAATGTGTGTGTAATTCTGCCAAGTCTTAATCATGTCTTTGGACCGATAAATACCCGCATGAGATACACAGACATGAACTTCAAAACATTCCATATAAAACAATCCAGACAAGAGAGATCACTTTTGTGA
>NW_021034866.1:0-12079 GCF_004153795.1 Camellia sinensis
CCAGGAAAAACAATGTAGTCTTATTTTATACAAAGACCTTTTGTGAGGCTCAAAACAATTCATTTGAGTACAAACAATATTAAATTAAAACATATCATATACAATCACAGGGGACAAGGGTCAATCAAACGGGTGCCCTTTTTTCTTTCAAAACAGCACCCCTTTTTTTCTGCTCCCTTATTCAACCAAAATTGAAAATCTGCCTTTAGGCAAGCAATATTATTCTTTTATTCGAAATGAAAGCTACAAACACAAGACCGTTTGAGGTAAAAGGTATATATATTTATGTTAGCAGGTTGAAAATTAAGATAAAAATTACCTTCTTGTTACGCTGAATTCGAGCAGCCAAGCACCCTTGACAACATACAGTCAGATCTTAGTGTTTCTTGCTATATCTAAGTCACCCAATATATATATACATAAAAGGAACAATAAGGAACAAAAGATGAGTAGTAATTAAAAGGAAAATAAATAAATATTGAAGAGCCAAAATCAAAATACAAAAAGACCGGAGGTACAAATGAAATTTGTTCTAACCTTTGAGAGAGTTTTTGTGGATGCTTATGAGATGATTTCAAGGCAAAACGAGTCTTTATGGCCTGGTTGAGCAATTTATATTGTTGCTGGCTCAAATGTAATTTTTCTAAAAATTTAAATTAATACATTTAAATCACAATTAATATAATTGAGAAATGATATAATATCCAAATTCCTAGACTAACTACGTATTTTAAGGCAATTCATCACCCTCCCAACCAGCTTATTAATTTTAGAAACCTTAGCAATTAAGGCGACTAAAATTAATCAAAAGAAAAATAAAAGCAACTACTCTTTAACCACTTCCGCAAGAAATCCGATTGAATTTAGCACATGCAACAAGCCCTTAATCCAATAGATTACCCCTCATGGACGAGTTAAAGTTGTGTTTCCAAGATGGTTACCCACAAATATCCAAAAATTTCTTACTAAAACGACTTCTTCATTCTCATTGCCAAGGTTAAAGAACCAGCATGAATTTCACAACCTTAACAAGATAATCAATCAAAGTTCAAAAGACTAGCAGCAAGTAAAGATATTGCATGACATCAAAATTTGGGAGTGTCTGGAAAAAGTTCAACAACAACAGACACAACCTTAGCCTTAAAGTAAATATAACCCAAATCTCTTTCTGAACATTGCTTCGACTCAAATTCTCACCAGTTATTAGCACTCAACAAATAAATCACTCGGGAATTATTGGTGCAAAAATTGCTCTCAATATATGCGAGTTAGAACATGTTTAAAAAAAAAATCAAGGCAAAAATATCCCGCATACTAATTTTTTTGAAAAACGCTAATATGAAAGAATTATAAATGTTCTCATGAATGATTCAAATACTGAGAAATAATTTCTAAAATGTCAACCCACAAACGTCAAAAATTTTCCTTTACTTGAAGGATTTCTTTCTTCTTCATGCTAAAGTTCAAGAACAAGTCATGAATTTCACAACTTAACAGACAACAATCAAAGTTCAAGACACTAGCAGCCAAGTAAAGATATCTCAGGACATCAGAAATGGCAGTTGTAAAAAGTTTAGCCAAACACATATACAACCTTGCCTTCAAGTAAAATATAACCCAATCTCTTTCTGAAACATGCTTCGACATCCAAAATCTCACCAGGTTATTTTGCACTCAACAAATAAATTCACTTAGATATGGTGTAAAAATTACTTCTCAATATATGCGAGTAGATTAAATGTAATCAGGCAAAATATCCCGCAATACTAATTTTGGAAAACGCTATTAATGAAAAGATAAATAATAGTCTATGAATGGAAATCAAATACCTGAGAATTAAAATTACCACACCATCACCCCAATCATCATGTCCACTTGTAAACTATACCACACTCAAGATCAAATAGGACTTTTTAATTTGGTGTGTAATGTTGGGTTTGAGGAAATTACGAAAAAATAATAAAAAGCTAAGGTGAATAAAAAAAAGGACGTTCTGAGAGACCAATTGGCATAAAAATAAACACAATTAGGAGCATTATTCAAAATGCCTGTTTTCATTACTTTTCTTTTTTGTCTTTTCAAACTTCCTCCGATTTTTTTTTTTTCTTTTTGATTTTTTTTTCCCTTTGTGAACACAATTTATTTTCTTCTTTATTTCAGGGCTTTTCCCCCTTTTTTTTTCTTTTTTTTTTTTTAACCAAAATTTGCCATTGGTCAAACTCAAAATCCAACACTATCTTACAAAAGTAAAAGAAAGTATTGGGTTGTTGGGGTTAAACAAAAAAGGCTAACATTAAAGGCTCAAATTGGTTTCTAATTGCGTTTGTATGAAGTAATAATAAAGAAAAAAATTAAAATTAAAGGCTCAAAAAGAAACAAAGATGGCCTAAAAAATCATCTCTTCAAAGAATTAGTTATGGTTCTTCAATCATTTCATTGCATCTCAAGGGAATAAAGTTGTCATACAAATTGATTTATTCTCAGCATTCAACCAAAATGAAGGAAATAATGAGTACTAACCAACAAATTAATGTCCTTCAAAGAAAATTAAGAGTAGATGTATAGTAACCCGCCAATAAATGATTTGAGCACAAAACTCAAGGGTTAAAAGTCACCCACTATCATTCTTCAAGATTTTCAAGTCATATCCACTGATCAACTAAAAAATTATATTCATGTGGCTAAAGTGCAGATGCAATATTTCCAAATACGAACACATGAATACCTTTAACAAAGTAGCTAGCATACCAAACTTCAACACAATTTTCTCAAAGTTAAAGCAATAAATACTACAAGTATTGCCGAATCACTCAATGCATAGAACAATACAATACCATGCACACCCTTTTTTTCTTTTTTTAAACAAAACAACAAACTCATTGAGCAAGCAAAACATATAAATTCTTCCCAAAATAAGATTTTCTCTAGCCCAACCCAAACGATGCATCTCAATCCTCGAGGGGAGTAAAAAAGTGTGATAACAAATTGATTTGTTCTCAGCATTCAAACAAAAATGAAAAATTTTAAGAGACTAATCACAAATTAATGCGCTTCCAAAAGAAAAATTAAGAAGTAAGATGTAATAATGACCTCCAATAAATGATGGCACAAAACTCACAGGGGTTAAAAGTCTCACTATCATTCCTCAAGATTTCACAGTCATCCCACTTATCAACTAAATCATTATCATGTGGGCTGAAGGCAAGTGCAATGATCAATATGAACACACGGAATACTTTAACAAAGTGCTGGCATATCAAACTTCAAAACAATTCTTAAGTTAAAACAATTAAATACCACAAGTATGCCCAATCACTCATGTATAAAACAAAAGAATACCATTGAGCACTAAATATTTTATTTTTTTTTAACAAAAATAACTAACTTCATGCTGCAAGCAATATATAAATTCTTTCTCAAAATAAGTATTTTCTCCCCCCAAACTAAAAAATGCCTTGTCCTGAGTAAAAAATAAATCAAAAAGTTTAAGGAGATTACCTAAAGATTAAACCTGTCTATAGTTGCCTTGCCTGCAGGGGTTAGCGCCAAAAAACAGAAGGAAAAAAAAATACAAACGAAAAACTAACAACTCTAAAGTAACATTAATTTTTGAAATACATGCACAAACGGAATCATTGGAAATTTAACATATTGAACAACTTTTTGAATGAGTAAAGGAAGTTGGACATCGTCGATCTCTAATTATCTAAAAAACTACAAAAAGGGTGTTTTTTAGTTTCTACAACACGCCACAACAAATGAAACACAATTCCAACAAAATCTCTACAAAAGAAGAGATAAAATTGCATAAGATTAATAATGTTAGCAGTTCACTCTTGCATGTTTTTTTTCCACATGAAACTATAACAAGTTTTTTTTTCCCACTTTCTCCATTTCTTTTCCCTCTCATACAAGATTCCACCGCGATTGCTTTCATGAAATATAGCCCAAATTTATTGAAAGGAATTTCAACCTCACACATATGTTAGAACACATATAGCAATCGCAATCAAAATTATTCACAGGATCAATATAAAATAAATTATATATTACCTAATATATATATATACACACGTATTCAGTATAACATTGCCCTATTTTTTGTTTCATCATAGATAGTGAAAAAGGCGTCTTTCATACATTATGGAAACAAAACCAATGAACCTCAATTTCCATTCAACAGACAACCCAATTTTCAAACAACCACAATTCAAATAATTTTTGGTTGAAACTCAAAAGTATGAATCGAATCATGCATCAATACAATTCTAACACCTACTAGTTGGCAACCTGTAAAAGGCGGTGTCAATAGAATTATTTTATTCATGTTAATCATTGAAATACACATGCCATTTTCAGGAATTTCTAGGCAATGTAAGTGAATTTATTCTCAATGATAACTGAGATTAAGAAAATTACTATTGGTGTCGACTCTGCTAAGCTTGGTGCGGAGGCAAGACGAGATTCTGCTTCCAGATCAGGTTTGAAGATTTATGCAAGCACCCCCATCACCTTCTATCTTCCATGGCCATGTAGTTCCCAAGCATCACGCTCTTTGCATTCACACACAAAAGGATAATTGAAAAAAATAAAAACAAAAAAAACTAGAACCCAATTTAGTTCTCCATTCCAAGCAATGGCAGCAACATATAGTGAAGGGAATTCTTGTGAGTTGATAACTCAGATTACCTGGTTGTTGACTCACAGCTCAGTGAGGAATCCGTTTAGTATTCATCACTTGTTGTTACTATCGATGCTCAGTTGCCATTGAATAAAAAAAGGTCTACATATAATCGCCCAAAAACGCATGGATTTATTATATATAGCCCAACAGACATTAATTATTGTTAGCAACTACGCCAATAAACTTACTTAAGTGAATTTTTAGGACATGTTGTAGAAGCTACACTTGAAATTCGAAAATCTTAGCAAGAGAAAACTTCTACTAATTTCCTGCATTACTCCCTTCAGGGTAATGATTTGAGATTGGCATGATTCTTTGCTTAGGATTTAGTTTCCTTTATTTTGACTAAATTTTTGAGATTTAGAAGTTAGAAAAAAGAAATATGGAAACATGGATATCAAATTTTTTTTGGTAACTTAATCCTCCTGTAACATCCGTCTTGCATTTTGAGTTTTCCCATATGCTAAAGCTTTCTGGAAAATGTAGAGGAAGCAAGTTCCTCATGTCAGTCTTTTTGTCTATTCTTCATAGATATATGTAATTTATATTTTATTGGAATGGGTTCTTAGGTTATAATTCGTGTAATTGTGGTTGTCCTCAAGATATTTGTATTGACAACATTGCTAAAAGAGTTGGATATCTAGGATGGAAATAGAAGTGTCTTGAAAATAGCAATACAGTAAAATGAGTGCATTAATTTCAATAAAAACTGCATTGAATTTAATTAAAAAAAGTGTTCTGTTGTTCAAATTTATTTTTTTTGTCTCTTTTTTTGTGTTCCTCGAGACAACTTGTTTAACAAGACCCTTTCATATATCGGTATTCATAATTTGCAGTTTTTATTTATTTCCGTCCTGCCAATTACTTCAGAAATAAATTTTGTTCCTTATGTGATGCCAATCTTATTTTGTATGTTTAAAGTTATTAAGCACCTTCCCGACCATTGTTGGAACAAAATATGGTATAGTATTTCGTTACTAAATCTAAATTGAGCTTAATTGTAGATATTTGACCAACTAACACATTATGTTTAATTTCAAAAAGTGAGGATTCTAAAGAATCCCATTTAGAGCCTGTGTGTTCAAGAGAAAATTGAGAAACTAATTGGATGAGTTAGTATTTTATTTTTGAGTTACGACTTATGTCTATACTTAACAAAAAGATAAAAATAGAATCATCTTACCGACTCAAACATGAATGAATGAAGGTCCTCATACTAGGGATCAACATCATGTAGAACCACCTCTCCAAAATAAAAAAAAATAGACGAATTTCAATTGAGTAAAACTATAGAATAGAAGAACAATGGCTACATCATCATCACAGTATGTAAGCACTATGAGAGGGGAAGAACTTAGGAGAGAGGCAATATCAAGCACCAAAAATTACTTTTCAACATTCCAAATAATAGTAAACTACAAGTTTAATAAACCTGCAATTCAATTCATGGTCATTTTTTCCAAGTTTTGTTTGTTTCTTGTTTTGTCAGTTGAAGGCTATTTTTTTTATAAAATTAAATTCTATAATGAAAATCTTGGCGCGTTGGCCTCGCCCTCAATCTCCATCAACATCTCCCAAATTACATGGACTACACTACAGGAATTGCAATGTATGGTAGAACTCTGAACGTGAAGTAAAAGCAAAATAATAAGATGAAGACAAAAACAATACACATTTTTTTAACAATGGGAAAAGTGGGGACATGCTTCTAGGAGTCACCCAAAAAAAAAAAAAAAAAGAGAGAGAGATCAAGCAACAAATTATTTTAATGGGAACTGCAATTTTTATACTAAATCTATAAGCAGGTAAGTGATGGAAAATTATTTGTACATCCACAAGCAAAGATGTAGGCAAAGTTTGCACCCTGCCAGAAATATAATTGAATGCTTTGATTTTTCAAGCTTTTCCAATAGAAGCCTCAGAGTAATTCCAAAACAAACTTGTCTCCAATTCTACTAAAATAACTTTTTACCTCATAAGAGAAAATTTGGTCTTAAATAGAGTAGAAAGTTTCACGTAATAGGGGAAAACAATGCAATATTAAAGCTAAACGAACATAATTTTCAATTACTATATAGAGTGAAAATATTGTGACATGATCAAGAATAGAGTCAAAGTGAAAATATTGACATCATGCAATGCTATAGCAAAATCACATCAAGGAGAGAGAGGGAGTTAGTGACAGTGGTGTTAAGAGTTTGATGAGGGGTGTGGGTCTTAAGCAATCAATGGATAGAGGAATCAATACCAGTAAAAAGAGACACTAGAGCGTTTTGAGATTGAGAAATCGAAGCCACTGAGCATGAAAAATCTTGTCTATGCAGATAAAACCCTAGCTCTGAAATCTTCAACACACTTCAATGAAGATTGTTCACTGATCTATTATTGAATCCACAAACAAAAATAATTCACAAGATAATCAAGCAATTTTTATACAGATTTCAATTAATCTCAAAACCAATTTGAGCAAAATTTAAGCAATTCTCCATTCATCAGAAGCGATTTTAGAAAAATAACATAACTAGATTTCCAAGACTGGCCATGATCGGGATTTCAGACGATCTCACACTTCTTCTTTTCGTCTACTTCGTCTGGGTTTGAGGTGGTTTAGGGGTTTCTGCTGCTTCGTTCTCAAGGGTTTTTTGTGCTTCGTCTTCATGTTCTCCATAGAAGGACGAATTTGGAATGAGGTCAATTTCAAAGGTTTTGGGTTCTCAAACTTGATAGAGCTAGAGAGATCGAAAGGGGTTTAGGTTTATGGAGAGAGGAGAGCAGCGATGAAAGATAATAGAGAGAGGGAGAGAGAGAGAGGAGAGAGAGAGGAGAGTAGGCGTCAATAAACAAAGGAGTGAAAAGAGAGACCGTTATAAAACCATTATTTGAAGCGGTGGAAGAATTAGCGAGGAGAGAGGGGTCTAGAAACAAAGGAGGGAAAAGAAGTTGAAGTGTGAAACCCTACTAATTTTTAACAGGTTACCTTGGGGGTAAGTGGAAGCAAGCTTCAACCAACCCAACCTTAAAATGTTGATATGGAGCTGAAATTAATAATATATGTATATATACTAGTGTATGCCCGTACCTAAAGGCACGTATTAAATATTGTGAGATTTCAAAATACATTATAATTTATATGTATATCTAAAATTGTAAATCTGTAACTTTTTTTTGATAAAAAATACTAAAAAAATATAAGAAATATTCATTTCTTATGGATTAAAAATATTAATTTATCTAATTTGTTGCGCAAAAAAAAATTTTGAGGGTCAAAATATAATAGATGGTCCGTTTGGTTTTAGATTTTCAAATAATTTATAATTAGAGTTTGGTTGTATATTTTGAAATTAATTTTTACAAATTTTGAAATTCAAAATTATTTGGTTTACAGCTTTCAAAATAATTTTTAAATTTTCAATGTATTTATTACTTTTAGTAAACTTTTTTAATATTAATCAATCATTTTACTTTTCAGATCCATTCAATCTAAATACACTTAAAATTATCAAATTTAGAGTAATGTTATAAATTACCACTTAAAAATTTAAATAATTTTTACAATTTAAATTAAAATTTATAATTTGCATGATTTATTGTATTAAGCATTTGAAACTCAAATTAAGTAAAAATACTTTTAATTATTTTTATATTTTGATAAAATAAATTTACTAACAAAACAAAAAACATAATTTGTTCCCAAGAGAGTGAGGCAACGGTGTCGGTGGCCGCGACGGACAAAAAAACACACTTTGTGTCCAAGAGCCACAACAGCCCCAAAAAAACAAAAACAAAAAAAAACTCTTCACCCCCACCCAACCCATTCCATCCTTTCTCGCTCATCTCACTTTTTCAAATTTCAAATTTTTAAAACACCACTCACTCTCTATCTCTTCCCCTCAAAACACACTTTGCTACCAAGAAGAAGAGGCCAAATCTATAAGGCAAAAATAATCCTGCCATATTAGTGTTTTGAGACGTAGAGAAGAGAGAAGAGAGAGGAGAGAGAGAGCGAATAGTTATTGGGGGGAATATAATTAAAGTGTTTTTGGTACATTTGAAAGGATTGATTCTTAACCATTGATATTACACTTAGGAATTAATTTAGACCATTAAAAATCAGTTTGGGACATTTTTTAAAATCATCCTGCCAAAATTATATAGATTTACCTTTGCCATTTGTCACCTATGTCAGGCCACCAATTGCCTTGGGTCTCAAATCCCCAAAAATGGCTCCCAGTGTTAAGGCAAACCTAGATTGAACCGTATCGGCCAATACAAAGCCCTCCTGCTTTCTTTAACCACTGCTGTATACGCAAGGAAGTAACCTGGGGCCAATTCAATAATTCCACCCACATCGCTGCCATTTTAGAGAGTAGTTTCAAATTAGGACAGTAACTCGAAAAAAGGTGTGTATTAATAGGAAAATGATATTCTCACCACAATTTTCGTACGGAATTTAAGACAAAAATAATGTGACATGACATCTTGCCAATTATAACCATAGTGATGGGATTTTTGACTATTTCAAATGCAGGGATTAAATGCGACACTCATTTTGCATAAATTTTTAGGTGCAAAATGACTGGAAAGTCAGCTCTGGGGTAATTTTTCTTTTTTGTCAAGGAAAGAATTTTTATTTATAAAAAAGAAAAAAAAAAGAAGCGATTTTTACTCTTTGTCCATTCAGATGATCAGGCTTTCTGAATCTGTATAGAAAACAGTAACATGAATCCCTAATGTATGTATTATGATAGTAAATCAAATTAATTGATTCAGAGAGAAAAAACCAATACATACATTAACATTTACAAGCAGCAGATACATTTAATTACAAACAGATTTAATATAATACACACAATCTGCTTATGTAAGAAATTTCTGTTTTTAGCTTTGATTTCACATAATAAAAAATAAAATAAAACAAAAATTATTGAAGAAAGAAGAAAAGATACAAAATACACAAAGATGACACAGAGATTCTTGTTGAGTAACATCTAAGATCTGTCTTGTTTTGTTTGAAATGGATGGAGAGAAGAAATCAGGTGGCAGTGTAGATGTGGAGATGGAGGGAGGACGATAGGATGGTAGAGGGACGGGAAAAAGAAAAGAGAAGAGTGGTGATAGCGATGGACTTGCCGTTTGGTGTTGAGGCTCCCGAATTCGACAAGGTGGTTCTTACCAGGTATCTGGAACAGCAACCCCGGTGTAAACACCACGAACAACACCGCTGCTACTAGCACAGGCCCCCAGTCCGCCATTGAAATTTACAGACAGACAGACAGACACAGATTATCACCAACTGAACTAACAACGACTTGGATTGGAGCTGAAGAAGACTACTAGTTACGTCTGTGGACGCGAGGAGACTTACGTCTGTTCTAATCCAAATTCGAATTGACCAAACCTAACCCAACCCAACCCAACATTTTTTTTAATTAAAAAAATTCAATAAATTATAATCATAATATTAAACTTTAAATAAATACAACCTATACTAATAATAATTAATTGATATAATGAAACTTTTACAAACTGCTAACTTAATTAAATGTGTAGGTTGCTAACTCATCAATATTTTTTGTTTACAAGATTTTTGTTAAAGAAATATAAATTTAAGGATGTTCATGATGACAATAAAAATGAACAAGCTTCTATGTCCCTGGCAACAATTATAAGAAAATCCTCCATTTAACCTGTAAGTCTGTATTGGCCACGGAATTCTAATAAAAACAGAAAATCAAACCCCAAATTACATATGTATTAATGAAATAAAGAAGAAGAACAGAGAGAAGGAAAAAAAAAACAAATAAGCAACTCTAAAAATGTATGTATTCATGAAATAAAGGAGAAGGGAAAAAATATCAAACCCACATCACACCAATCAACAAAATGTACATAACCTTGAAGAGCGAATGAACAATAAAGAACTACAGGAAGCCCGAAATTGGGGTAAAATAACTCTCTTCTTGAAGACGACAGTGGGGTTTAGCCAAATCAGTCAAAAACAAAAACAGAGAGAGAAGGGGTGAAAAGACTCAATCGATCTTACCTTGCGAGAGCACCGTCGGTAGCGAAGGGAGCCGAATTGAGCAGCGTAGCGAAGAGCCTGCAGAAGATTGTCTGTTCGGCACCGAAACAACGGGACCATCGAGCGGTGAACACGGACAGAGTGCAGAATCGGAAACCCTAGAGAGAGAGTGAGGGCTTGATGAGAGAGAGTAGGAGTGCAAAGATGATCGTCTCAATCGGGAGGAGATTTTAGGGTTTTGGAAGGCGAATTTGTGGGGGTTTGGATCGGAGCGAGGGGATGGAGAAGGGAATGTTGGCGGAGAGTCGACGCCATGAGAGAGATTAGAGAGAGAAAACGGTGAAGGACTTATGAATGTAGGGATAAGGATGATTTTCAGAGAGAGAGAGTGTGAACACCCATCTCATCTCTCTCTCAACTAGAACCCATTGAGAGAGTACCTGGACAGAGAGTTAAGAGACGTTAAGGGACGTTTGGCAGACGTGGGAGAAAGACTAGAGAGTGTTTGGATGGGAAAAAAATTAACCTCAACCGTAGATATTGATTAAAAATTATTTCAGTCATTCAAATAAAATGTAACATATTTTTAAAAATTGTTCAAATAAATACATTTTAACATATTTTCAAAAGCTGTTATGTCTTATAATATAGGTATTAGTTTTATCTTCATGCTTTTGTATATATATAAGTTGTTTTCAATTTTTTTTTAAATAAGTTTTTATTTTCTCATCTCACTCATCACTTTTAGCCACCACTCACCACAACTATCAATGAATGGCGAGTTCTGACCAAACTCCGACAACTCTCTAGCAAATGGGTGATCGCCATTGTGATTTTCAATTATCAATTGGTATTCTCCAGGTCATCTCATATTCTTCGACATCGTCCAACTATTAAATTCGACAAATAAGTTTGACTACCCATTGCTAACAGGCACCACATCTGTTCGCCCTTCATTTCTGTCCATTAAATTTGGCAACTAATCATCGCACTATTAATTTTTTTATTTAAACCCTCTCATTCTATTTCAATGCGATATTCAAAATTTTTAATGTAAATTTAAAATTATTTTATTTAAGCCTTTCAACTTCATAATCAAGTTTGCGTAATCTAATTTATAATTAAGGCCTTACACTTTTTTTCTCTTTAACATTTTTTTAAATTTATATATAAAAAAATTACTTTTTCAGTTAAAATAATTTTAAAATAAAAGAAAGTTGAAAATATTGAAAGCAAAAATAAATAAGATAAAAAATAAATAAATAATAAAAACTGTATATTTTTAATCTTTGATGAAGTCACTTTCATTCACTTTCTGCTCTTATTATTTTTTTTTCTTTTTATCTTTTTGTTCGTTATGGGGATATAAACTG
>NW_021034868.1:1990-18454 GCF_004153795.1 Camellia sinensis
TGTCCGCTGATATAAAACACGCTCGCTCGAGCGAAGACTTTGTTGCTTCGGAGCGACCAGACACAGAAACCTCTCGCTCGGCCCAAAAGTTGCTCGCTTCGAGCCGAAAACTCAGAAGTGCGCCTCGAGCGAAAGAATGCTCGCTCGAGCCAACAACCTCAAAACCCTTCAGGTCTGCAACTAAGAAGCAACGCTCGAGCGACAGACTTCTTCGCTTCGAGCGAAGAAAACCATTACGCTCGAGCGAAGAAAGGCTTCGCTCGGAGCCAAGAAATGAACTCTCTAGGATCCAGACAAACAGACGCAATCGCTCGTTCGAGCGAGCCACTCTGGCTCGATCACCAGACACGAACGTCAACTCTCGCTCGAGGCCAACTCCTCGCTTTCGAGCGAGATATCCAAAAATCTGGACAGCGCACTAGGCCCAAACACAACTAACCTGTACAAACCTGCCGCCCAACACATCTATAACTCAATACGAAGTAAAAAGGATGTAAACAAGATAATAACACTACCAACATCAACGGACACATGTCCGGATCACTGTTACAACAAGGGTAAACGGATCGATATTATGCAACTTCCCAATTTTTATTTTTATTCAATTTCTTTTCTTATTAAACTTCCCCTTTTTTATTTATTTCCAAATAGATCGTTTAAGTTATAGTGGTTTTCTTGCAATACTTCCATTTTTAATTTTTCTGCAACTTCCATTTTTATTTTTATTTAACTAGCCTTTTCATTCAAATTTCTTTTTACTACTCAACTTTCTTTTCTATTTTAATTCCAAATAGTCGTTAACGTATAGTGCGTTTCTGGATTGAACTGTCCATTTTTAATTATCAACTTCCAATTTTTTATTTTTATTCAACTTCCATTTGTTATCATTTTACTATTCCATTAAACTTCCTTTTTTAATTTAATTTCCAAATAGATCGTTTAAGGTATAGTGTTTCTTGAATGAATTCTCCATTTTTAATTTTCTGCAACTTTCCATTTTTTTTTATTTCCACTTCGATATACTCAAGTTATTTTTCTATTCAACTTCTTTTTTTTATTAATTCCAAATAGATCGTTTAACGGTATAAGTTGTTTCTTGAATGAACTTCATTTTTAATTTTTGCAACTTCCATTTATTTTTATTGACTTCCATTTTTTATTCAAGTTATTTTTCTTATTCAACTTCCTTTTTTATTTTAATTTCCAAATAGCATCGTTAAGCTTTATAGTGGTTTCTTGAGATTGAACTTCATTTTTATTTTCTTCAACTTCTTTTTTTTTTATTTACTTCCTTTTTGGTGTTGTTCTTTTATACTCAACTTTCATTTTTTATTTAATTTTCCAAATAATCTCTAAGGAATAGTGGTTCTCTGGATTGAACTTCCATTGTTAATTTATGCAAGTTTCTTTTTATTTTTATTTCACTTCCATTTTTTATTCCAATTCCACTTTTCTATTAAAAAAAAAATTTCCTTTCTTATTTAATTTCAAATTAGTCGTTAAGGTATAGTGGTTTTCTGAGAACTTCCATTTTTAATTTTTCTGCGCAACTTCCATTTTTTATTTTTATTCGACTTCCATTTTCATATTCAAGTCATTTTTTCTATTCAACTTCTTTTTTATTTAATTCAAATTAGATCGTTAAAGTATAGTTGTTTCATGAATGACTTTCATTTTTAATTTTCTGCAACTTCCATTTTTGATTTTTATTTTAACTACCTTTTTCATTCAAGTTTTTTTCTACTCAACTTCTTTTTTTTAGTTTAATTTCCAAAAGATCGTTAACGATTATAGTGGTTCTCTTAGAATGAACTCCATTTTCATTTTTGCAACTTTCATTTTATTTTTATTTCAATTTATTTCTATTAACTTTCCTTTTTTTATTAATCTTCCAAATAGATTCATTAAGGTATAGTGGTTTCTTTGAATGAAATTTCCATTTTTTAATTTTCTGCAACTTCCATTTTTATTTTTTATTTAACTACCTTTTCATTCAAGTTTCTTTTCTACTCAACTTTTCTTTCTACTTTAATTTCCAAATAGATCGTAACGTTATAGTGGTTTCTGGATTGGAACTTCCATTTTTTAATTTTATGGCATCTTTCATTTTTACTTTTATTCAACTTCATTATTCAATTACTATTTCCATTAAAACTTCCTTTTTTATTAATTTCCAAATACCATCGTTAGGTATTAGGTTTTTTGAATGAATTTCCATTTTAATTTTCTGCCAACTCCTTTTTTATTTCTTATTCCCACTTGCGATTTTATACTCAAGTTATCTTTCTATTCACTTCCTTTTTTATTTCATTTCCAAACTAGATCGTTAAGTATATTATAGTGGTTTCTTGAATTGGAAAGGGGAAACTTCCCATTTTTATTTTTTGCAACTTCCGATTTTATTTTTTATTCGATTTCCATTTTTATTCAAGTTATTTTTCTATTCAACTCTTTTTTTTTATTAATTTCCAAATAGATCGTTAAGGTATAGTGGTTTCTTGATGGACTTTCCATTTTTAATTTTCATTTCAACATCTTTTTATTTATTTAAACTTCCTTTTTTGTGCTTGTTTCTTTTATACTCAACTTCTTTTTTATTTTTAATTTCAAATAAATCTTCTAAGGAATAGTGGTTTCTGGATTGAACTTCCATTGTTATTTTTATGCAAGTTTCATTTTTATTTTATTCAACTTCCATTT
This sequence comes from Camellia sinensis, assembly GCF_004153795.1. Classification (NCBI taxonomy): domain Eukaryota; kingdom Viridiplantae; phylum Streptophyta; class Magnoliopsida; order Ericales; family Theaceae; genus Camellia; species Camellia sinensis. The sequence continues at coordinate 4,691 of NW_021034868.1, forward strand.
TTATTCAATTCACTTTTCTATTAAACTCCACTTTTTTATTTAATTTCCAAATAGATCGTTAAGGTTTTTATATAGTGGTTTCTTGAACGAACTGCCATTTTTTAATTTTCTGAATTCCATTTTTATTTTTAGTTGACTCTTCCATTTCTATTCAAGTCATTCTAATTCAACTCCTTTTTTATTTAATTCCCAATAGATCAGTTAGTATAGTTTGTTTCTTGAATGAACTTCCATTTTAATTTTCTGCAACTTACCATTTTTATTTTATTCAACTACCTTTTTCATTCAAGTTTCTTTTCTACTCAACTTCTTTATTTATTTAAATTTCCCAAATAGATCGTTTAACGTATAAGTGGTTTTAGATAGAACCTTCCATTTTTATTTTATGCAACTTTCATTTTTATTTTTTATTCATTTTATTTTTCTATAAATCCTTTTTTATTTAATTTCCAAATAGATCGTTAAGGTTATAGTGGATTTCTTGAAAGCACTTCCATTTTAATTTTTCTGCAACTTCCATTTTTATTTTCTATTTAAATCTACCTTTTCATTCAAGTTATCTTTTCTATTTTAATTTCCATAATAGATCGTTATTCGGTATTATAGTGGTTTCTGGATTGGAACTTTCCATTGTTAATTTTTAGCAAGTTTTCATTTTTATTTTTATTAACTTCCTTTTTATTCAATTTCACTTTCTATTAAACTTTCCTTTTTATCTTAATTAAATAGATCCGTCTAAGTATAGTGGTTCTTGACGCAACTTCCATTTTTAATTTTCTGCCAACTTCATTTTTATTTTTATTCGACTTCATTTCTATTCAAGTCATTTTCTATTCAAACTTCTTTTTTAATTTAAGTTTCCAAATAGATCGTTAAGGTTATTAGTTGTTTCTGATATGGAACTATCCATTTTTTAATTTCTGCAATTTCCATTTTTATTTTTATTTAACTACCTTTTTCATTCAAGTTTCTTTTCTACTCAACTTCTTTTTTATTTAATTTCCAAATAGATCGTTAACGTATAGTGGTTTTCTAGATTGAACTTCCATTTTTTCATTTATGCAACTTTCATTTTTATTTTATTCAATTACTTCCTATTAAACTTCCCCTTTTTTTCATTTAATTCCAAAAGATCGTTTAAGGTTATAGTGTTTCTTGAGTGAACTTCCATTTTTAATTCTGCATAACTTTCCATTCTTTATTTTTATTTAACTACCTTTTTCATTCAAGTTTCTGTTTTTCTACTCACTTTTCTTTTCTATTTAATTTCCAAATAGATCGTTACGTAATAGTGGTTTCTGGATGACTTCCATAAATTTTATGAACTTTCATTTTATTTTTTATTCATTCCATTTTTATTCCATTTACTATTCCATTTAACTTCCATTTTTATTTAATTTCCAAAATAGATCGTTCAAGTTATAGTGGTTTCTTGATTGAAATTTCCCATTTTTATTTTCTGCAACTTCCATTTTTATTTTATTCCACTTCGATTTATACTTCAAGTTATTTTCTATTCACTTCCTTTTTTTTATTTAATTTCCAAATAAGATCGTTTACAGGTATTAGTGGTTTCTTGAATGAACTTCCATTTTTTAATTTTTTGCAACTTCCATTTTATTTTTATTCGACTTCCATGTATTTCAAGTTTATTTTCTATTCAACTTCTTTTTTTATTTAATTCCAAATAGATGTAAGGTATAGTCGTTTTTGAATGAACTTCATTTTTTAATTTTATTTCACATCTTTTTTTATTTTATTTTAACTTTCCTTTTTTGCTGCTTGTTTTCTTTTATTATCAACGTCATTTTTATTTAATTTCCAAATAAATCTCTAAGGAATAGTGAGTTTTGATGAACTTCATTGTTAATTTTATGCAAGTTTCATTTTTATTTTTATTTCAACTTCATTTTTATTTCAATTCACTTTTCTTGTTAAACTTCCTTTTATTTAATTTCCAAATAGAATGTTAAGGTATAGTGGTTTCTTGAACTAACTTCCATTTTTATTTTCTGCAACTTCCATTTTTATTTTTGTTCGACTTCCATTTCTATTTCCAAGTATTTTTCTATTCAACTTCCTTTTTTATTTTAATTTCCAAATAGATCGTTAAGTATAGTTGTTTCTTGAATGAACTTCCAATTTTTTAATTTTCTGGCAACTTCCATTTTTATTTTTATTCACTACACTTTTTTCATCAAAGTTTCTTTTCTACTCAACTTCTTTTTTTATTTAATTCCAAAAGATCGTTAACGTATAGTGGTTCTAGATTGAACTTCCATTTTTCATTTTATGCAACTCATTTTTTATTTTTTATTCAATTTACTTTTCTATTAAACTTCATTTTTTATTTAATTTCCAAAATAGATCGTTAAGTTATAGTGGTCTTGAATGGAAACTTCCATTTTTTAATTTTCTGCAACTTCCATTTTTTATTTTTATTGACTACCTTTTTCATCTTCAAGTTTCTTTTTTCAATTCTTTTCTAATTTTACATTCAAATAGATTCGTCATATCATATAGTGGTTCATGGATTGAACTTCCATTTTTAATTTTATGCAACTTCATTTTTTATTTTTATTCAACTTTCCATTTTTATTCAATTTACTATTCTATTTAAACTTCCTTTTATTTAATTTCCAAATAGATCGTTAAGTTTAGTGGTTTCATTGAAAGAATTTTCATGTTGTAATTTTCTGCAACTTCCATTTTTTATTTTATTCGACTGCTCGATTTATACTCAGATCGTGATATGCCATAAGTTTCTGTTCTTCTTCAACTTCCTTTTATTTACTTCCAAATATGATCGTTAAGTTATAGTGGGTTCTTGAATGAACTTCCATTTTAATTTTTGCCAACTTCCAATTTTTATTTTTATTCGACTCTCCATTTTTATTCAAGTTCTATTTTTCTATTCAACTTCCTTTTTAATTTAATTTCCAAATAGACGTTAGGTATAGTGGTTTCTTGAATGAACTTCCATTTTTAATTTTCTATCAACTGCATTTTTATATTTTTATTTAACTTCCTTTTTTGTGCTTGTTCTTTATACTCATCTTCCTTTTTTATTTAATTTCAAATAAACTCTAAGGAATAGTGGTTTCTGGATTGAACTTCCATTTGTTAATTTTATGCAAGTTCATTTTATTTTTATTCACTTCCATTTTTATTCATTCACTTTCTATTTAAACTTCCTTTTTTATTTAATTTTCAAATAGATCGTTAAGTATAGTGGTTTCTTGAAGAACTTCCATTTTAATTTTCTGCAAACTTCCATTTAGTATTTTTATTCGACTTCCATTTTATTCTAAGTCATTCTATTCAACTTCTTTTTTTATTAATTTCCAAAATAGACCGTTGAGGTAAGTTGTTTCTTGAAGAACTTACATTTTAATTTTTCTGCAACTTTCCATTTTTATTTTTATTTAACTACCTTTTCATTCAAGTTTTTTCTACTCAACTTCTTTTTTTTATTTTAATTTCCAAATTAGCATCGTTAACGTATGAGTGGTTCTAGATTGAATTCCATTTTCATTTTATGCAACTTCCATTTTATTTTTATTCAATTTACTTTTCTATTAACTTCCTTTTTTATTTATTTCCAAATGATCGTTTAGGTATAGTGGTTTCTTGAATGAACTTCATTTTTTCTGCAACTTCCATTTTTATTTTGATTTAACTACCTTTTTCATTCAAGTTTCTTTTCTACTCAACTTTCTTTTCTATTTTAATTTCTCAAAATAGATCGTTAAACGTATAGTGGATTCTGGATTGAAGCTTCCATTTTAAAATTTTATGAACTTTCATTTTTTATTTTATCAACTTCCATTTTTATTCAATTTACTTATTCTATTAAATCTTCCTTTTATTTAATTTCCAATTGATCAGTTAGGTATGTGGATTTCTTGAATTATTTCCATTTTTAATTTTTCTGCACCTTCTATTTTTTATTTTTATTCGACTTCGATTTATTACTAACGTTTTTTTTTTCTATTCAACTTCCTTTTTTATTTTAATTTCAAATAGATCGTTAAGGTTATAGTGGTTGTCATTGAATGAACTTCCATTTTTTAATTTTTTGCACTCATTTTTTATTTTTTATTCGATTTCCATTTTTATTCAAGTTATTTTCTATTCCAACTTCCTTTTTATTTGAAGTTTCCAAATAGATCGGTTAAGGTATCAGGGTTTCTTGATGATGAACTTCGATTTTTTAATTTCTTTCAACTTCTTGTTTATTTTTTATTTAACTTCCCTTTTTTGTTCTTGTTTCTTTTATACTCAACTTCCGTTTTTATTTAATTTCCAAATAAATCACTAAGGAATAGTGGTTTCTGGATTGAACTTTTTCCATTGTTAATTTTTGCTCAAGTTTCATTTTTTTATTTTTATTTTCAACTTCCATTTTATTCCCATTTTACTTTTTGTTAAACTTCCTTTTTATTTAATTCCAAATAGATCGTAAGTTATAGTGGTTTCTCGAATGACTTCCAATTTTAATTTTCTTGCAACTTCCATTTTTTTTTTTTTGTATTCAACTTCTTTTTTTATTCCAGCTTCTTTTCTATTCAACTTCCTTCTCTTTATTTAATTTCAAATAGATCGTTAAGGTATAGTGGTCATGAATGATTTCCATTTTTTAATTTTCTGCACATTCATTCTTTATTTTTAAGTAGCTTCCATTTTATTTTCAGAGTGTGACTTTTTCTATTCGGCTTCCTTTTTATTAATTTCCCAAAATATAGATCGTTAAGGTTATAGTGGGTTTTGTTACATGAACTTCCATTTTTTATTTTGATGCAACTTTCATTTTTAATTTTATTCGATTTCCATTTGTTTATTCAGTTATTTTTCTATTTCAACTTCCTTTTTTATTTAACTTCTAGATAGATCGTTAAGGTTATAGTGGTTTCTTGAATGAACTTCAATTTTTAATTTTCTGCAACTTCCCATTTTTATTTCTATTCAACTTCTTTTGTTTCAGCTTCTTTTCTATTCAACTTCCTTTTTTATTTAATTTCCTGAATAGATCGGTTAAGGTTTAGTGTTTCTAGATTGAACTTACATTTTTAATTTTATGCAACTTTCGAATTTTATTTTTATTTCAACTTCAATTTTTATTCATTTTACTTTTCTATTTAAAGTTACTTTTATAAATTTAATTATCTCCAAATAGATCGTTTAGGTATTTATGGTTATCCTTTAATTGAACTTTCATTTTAATTTATTGCAAGTTTTCATTTTTATTTTATTTCGCTTCCATTTTTATTCAATTTTACTTTTCTACTTTTTATTGATTTCCTAAATAGATTTCGATTAAGGTAAAGTGGTTCTTGAATGAACTCCTCTTTAATTTTCTGCAACTTCCATTTTTTATTTTATGTACTTCCTTTTTATTCAAGGTTCTTTTCTACTCAAGCTCCTTTTTTATTTATTGCGAAATAGATCGTTAGGTTTTATTTAGTGGTTTCTTTGAATGAACTGTTCCACTTTTAATTTTCTGCACTTTCCATTTTTTTAGTTTTTTTCGACTTCCATTTTTATTCCAGTCTTTTTTTCTATTCAATTTTCTTTTTTATTTAATTTCCCAATAAATCGTTAACGTATAAGTGGTTTGTTGAATGAAACTTCTCAAATTTTAATTTTCTGCAACTTATTTATTTTTATTCAACTTCATTTTTATTCAATTTACTTTTTATTCAACTTCCTTTTTTATTAATTAATTTCCAAATATATCGTTAAGGTATAGTGGTTTCTATAAGAATTTCCATTTTTTAATTTCTGCAACTTCCATTTTTATTTTAAGTAAATTCCATTTTTATTCAAATAATTTTCTATTCGACTTCCTTTTTTATTTAATTTCCAAAATAGATCAGTTATCGAATTATATAGTGGTTTCTTGGATGAACTTTCATTTTTTATTTTATGAACTTTCATTTTTATTTTTATTCAACTTCCATTTTTTAATTTAATTTCCAATAGATCGATATTCGTAAAGTGGTTCTGGATTGACCTTTTCATTTTTAAATTATTGCAACTTTCATTTTATTTTATTCTCAACTTCCATTTTTATTCAATATTACTTTCATTAAACTTCCTTTTTTGTTTAATTCCAAAATAGATCGTTAAGTATAGTGGTTTCTTGAACGGAGACTTCCATTTTTTAATTTTTCTGGCAACTTCCATTTTATTTTTATTCGACTCCCATTTCTAGTTCAAGTCATTTTTCTATCAACTTCTTTTTTATTATTTTCAAATTAGATCGTTAAGGTATAGTGGTTTCTTGAATGACTTCCATTTTTATTTCTGAACTTCCCATTTTTATTTTATTTAACTACCTTTTTCATTGAGTTTCTTTTCTACTGCAATTCCTTTTTTTAAATTTTAATTTCAAATAGTCGTTAACGGTATAGTTGGTTTCTGGATTGAACTTCCATTGTTTATTTAGCAACTTTCGATTTTTATTTTTATCATTTACTTTTCTATTAAGATTCTTTTTTGTTATTGTAATTCCAAATAGTCGTTAAGTATAGTTGGTTTCTTTGAAATGAACTTCCTTTCTTAAATTTTCTGAACAATCCATTTTATTTTTATCGACCTTCCATTTTTATACTCAAGTTATTTTTCTATTCAACTTCCTTTTTTATTTTAATTCCAAATAGATCGTTAAGGTATAGTGTTTCTTGAATGAACTTTCATTTTTTATTTTCTAGAACTTCACATTTTTTATTTCTTATCGACTTCCATTTTTATTCAAGTTTTTTCTATTCAAACTCCTGTTTTATTTAATTCCATAGATCGTTAAGGTTTATTAGTGGTTTCTTGAATGAACTTCCACTTTTTAATTTCTGGCAACTTCCATTTGATGTTTTATTAACTTCCTTTTTTATTTCGTTTTTTTCTACTCAACTTCATTTTTTTATTTAATTTTCCAAACTAGATCGTTAAGGTTAGTGGTTTCTGAATTGAACTCACTTTTAATTTTCTGCAACTTTCCATTTTTATTTTGTTTCGACTTCCATTTTATTCAAGTCATTTTTTCCCTTTTCCAAATTTTCTTTTTTATTTAATTTCCCAAAAAAAATCGTTAAGATATAGTGGGTTTCCTGAATTGAACTTCCAATTTTAAATATTTGCAACATCATTTTTATTTCTGTTCACTTCTTTTTTTCGGCAAGTTTTTTATCTATTCAACTTAGTTTTTACTTAATTTTCCCAGTAGATCGTAACGCTATAGTGGTTTCTGGATTGAATTCCATTTTTAATTTTTTATGCAACATTTCATTTTTATTTTTTATTCAATTCCATTTTTATTCAATTTACTTTTGTTAAAACTTCTTTATTATTTATTTTCAAATAGATCGTTAAGGTATAGTGTTCTTGAATGAACTTCCATTTTTAATTTTCTGCAACTTCTATTTTATTTTTAATTCAACTTTCATTTTTATTCAATTTTCTTTTCTTATTCAACTCCTTTTTTTATTTAATTTCGAAATAGATCATTGAAGTATAGTGCGTTTATGGGAATGAAGTTCCATTTTTTAATTTTCTGAACTGTGTATTTATATTTGTTAGAAACTTCCTATTTTTTATTCCAGTAACTTTTCTATTCGACTTCCTTGGTTAATTAATTTCCAAATATATCGTTACGTATAAGCTGTTGTTATCTGGATTGACTTCCATTTTTTTAATTTTCTGCAAAGTTTTATTTTTATTTCTATACAACTTCTTTTTTTATTCAAACTTCTTTTCTATTGAACATCGCTTTATTATTTAATTCTCCAAATAGACGTTAGGTATAGTGGGTTTCTTTGAATGAACTTTCCAAGTTTTAATTTTTGCAACTTTCCATTTTTATTTCTATACACTTCTTTTTTTATTCAAAACTTCTTTTCTATTGACATCCTTTCTTATTTATTTCCAAAAAAGATCGTTAAGGTATTAGTGGTTTCGGATAAACTTCCATTTTTAATTTTATGCAACTTCATTTTATTTTTTATCTAAAGTTATTTTTCTATTCAAACTTCTTTTTTATTTTAATTTCTAACAATCGGTTAGGTGTAGTGGTTTCTTGAAGGACTTCCATTTTTAACTTTCTGCGTACTTCGATTTTTATTTTTTATTTAACTTCCTTTTTTATTCAAGTTTCTTTTCTACTTCTTACCTTTCTATTTTAATTTCCAATATGATCGTTTAGGTTAAGTTGGTTTCTAGATTGAAGTTCATTTTTAATTTTCTTGCGGACTGCATTTTTATTTTTACTTGAACTTCCATATTTTTATTCAATTTAATTTTCTATTTTAAACTTCCGTTTTTATTGAATTCAAATAGATCGTTAAGTATAGTGGTTTCATGAATGACTTCTATTTTTAATTTTTTGCAACTTTTATTATTTCATTGTACTTCATTTTTATTCATTTACTTTCTATTCACTCCTTTTTTATTAATTTCAAATAAGACGTGTAAGGTTAGTGGTTTTTGAATGAATTTTCCATTTTAATTTTCTGCGACTTTCATTTATTTTTAAGTAATTCCATTTTTATTCAAGTAAACTTTTCTATTCGACTTCCTTTTTTTATTTAATTTCCAAGTTAGATCGTTAACGTATAGTGTTTCTGGATTGAACTTCCATTAATTTTCTGCAACTTTTATTTTTATTTTTATTTCAACTTCATTTTTATTCATTTACTTTTCTATGCTCAACTTCCGTTTTTATTTAATTTTACCAAATTGATCTCGTTAACGTATAATGGTTTTCTTGAATGGAACTTCTTTTTTAATTTCTGCAATTCCATTTTTTTTATTTATTTGACTTCCATTTTTATTCAGTTCATTTTTCTATTCAACTTACTTTTTTTATTTAATTTCCAAATAGATGTTAAGGTTATTAGTGGTTTCTGGATTGAACTTCCATTTTTTAATTTTTATGCAACTTTCATTTTTATTTTTATTCGACTTCCATTTTTTTCAATTTACTATTTCTATTTAAACTTCCTTTTTTATTTAATTTTTCCAAATAGATCGTTATGCTAAGGCTATAGTGGGTTTCCTTCAATTGAACTTCCATTTTAATTTTCTGCAACTTCCATTTTTATTTCTGATTCGACTACCAACTTTTCTTCAAGTTACTTTTTCTGTTATTCAACTCATTTTTTATTTTATTTTCTAAATGATCTGTTAAGATATAGTGGTCATGAATGAACTTCTATTTTTAATTTCTGCCAGCTTCCATTTTTTATTTTATTTAACTTTCCTTTTTTATTCAAGTTTCTTTTCTACTCGACTACTTTTTTATTAATTTCCAAATAGATCGCGTTTAAGGTATAGTGGTTTCTAGATTGAGTTCCATTTTTAATTTTCTGCGACTTTCATTTTATTTTTACTGAACTTCCATTTTTATTCATTTTTATTTTCTATTAAACTTCGTTTTTATTTAATTTTCCAAATAGATCGTTTAAGGAATTAGTGGTTTTTGATATGAACTTTCTATTTTTAATTTTCTGCAACTTTTATGTTTATTTTATTCAACTTTCATTTTTTCAATTACCTTTTCTATTCAACTTCCTTTTTTTATTTAATTTCCAAATAGATCGTTAAGGTGTATAGTGGTTTATTGAATCAATTTCCTTTAATTTTCTGCAACTTTCATTTTTATTTTAAGTTAAACTTCATTTTTATTCAAGTAAACTTTTCTATCACTTCCTTTTTTATTTTAATTTCCAAATAGATCGTTAACGTTTATAGTGGTTTCGGGATGAACTTTCCATTTTAAATTTTCTGCAACTTTTTATTTTTATTTTTATCAACTTCATTTTATTCAATTTACTTTTCCGCTCAACTCCTTTTTTATTTATTTCCAATTGATCGTTAACGTATAGTGGTTTCTTGGAATGAACTTCCTTTTTTAATTTTTCGCAATTCCATTTTTATTTTTATTTGATTTCCATTTTTATTCAAGTCATTCTATTGAACTTACTTTTTTATTTAATTTCCAAATAGATCGTTAAGTATAGTGGTTTCTGGATTGAACTTCATTTTTAATGTTTATGCAACTTCGTTTTTATTTTATTTCGACTTTCCATTTTTATTCCAATTTCTATTCTATTAAACTTCCTTTTTTATTAATTTCCAATAGATTGTTAAGGTTATATGGTTTCTTTCAATGAACTTCATTTTTTAAATTTTCTTTGCCAACTTTTCCATTTTTATTTTTATTGTACTACCATTTTTTCTTCAAGTTATTTTTCTATCAACTTCATTTTTTATTTAAATTCTAAATAGGATCGTTAAGATTATAGGGTTTCAGAATGACTTCTATTTTTTAATTTTCTGCAACTTCCATTTTTATTTTTACTTTAACTTCCCTTTTTTATTCAGTTCTTTTCTACTCAACTTCATTTTTATTTAATTTCCAAATAGGATAGATCGTTAAGGTATAGTGGTTTCTTTAATGAACTTCCATTTTTAATTTTATGCAACTTCCATTTTTATTTGTATTCAACTTCCATTTTTATTCTTGTTATTTTTCTATTCAACTTCCTCTTTTATTTAATTTCCAAATAGATCGTTAAGGTACAGTGGTTTCTTTAATGAACTTTAATTTTTAATTTTATGTAACTTCCATTTTTATTTTTATTCAACTTCCATTTTTATTCAAGTTATTTTTCTATTCAACTTCCTTTTTTATTTAATTTCCTAATAGATCGTTAAGGTATAGAGGTTTTTTAAATGAACTTCCATTTTTAATTTTCTGTGACTTCTATTTTTATTTTTGTTTAACTTCCTTTTTTGTTCAGGTTTCTTTTATACTCAACTTCCTTTTTTATTTAATTGCCAAATAAATCGCTAAGGAATAGTTGTTTCTGGATTGAACTTCCATTGTTAATTTTATGCAAGTTTCATTTTTATTTTTATTCGACTTCCATTTTTATTCAATTTACTTTTCTACTTTTTTATTAAATTCCTAAATAGATCGTCAAGGTATAGTGGTTTTTTCAATGAACATGCAATTTTAATTTTCTGCAACTTCCATTTTTATTTCTATTCAACTTCTTTTTTATATTCAAGCTTCTTTTCTATTCAACTTCCTTTCTTGTTTAATTTCCAAATAGATCGTTAAGCTATAGTGGTTTCTAGATTGAACTTACATTTTTAATTTTATGCAACTTTCATTTTTATTTTTACTCAACTTCTATTTTTATTCAATTTATTTTACTATTAAAGTTCCTTGTTTATTTAATTTCCAAATATATCGTTAAGGTATAGTGGTTTCTTTAATGAACTTCCATTTTTAATTTTATGCAACTTCCATTTTTATTTGTATTCAACTTCCATTTTTATTCTTGTTATTTTTCTATTCAACTTCCTCTTTTATTTAATTTCCAAATAGATCGTTAAGGTACAGTGGTTTCTTTAATGAACTTTAATTTTTAATTTTATGTAACTTCCATTTTTATTTTTATTCAACTTCCATTTTTATTCAAGTTATTTTTCTATTCAATTTTCTTTTTCTATTCAACTTCCATTTTTATTTAATTTCCTAATAGATCGTTAAGGTATAGTAGTTTCTTGAATGAACTTCCATTTTTAACTTTCTGCGACTTCCATTTTTATTTTTATTTAACTTCCTTTTTTATTCAAGTTTCTTTTCGACTCAACTACCTTTTTTATTTAATTTCCAAATAGATCGTTAAGGTATAGTGGTTTCCGGATTGAACTTCCATTTTTAATTTTCTGCAACTTTCATTTTTATTTTTATTGAACTTCCATTTTTATTCAATTTAATTTTCTATTAAACTTCCATTTTTATTTAATTTCCAAATAGATCGTTAAGGTATAGTGGTTTATTGAATGAATTTCCATTTTTAATTTTCTGCAACTTCCATTTTTATTTTTAAGTAACTTCCATTTTTATTCAAGTAACTTTTCTAATTCGACTTCCTTTTTTATTTAATTTCGCAATAGATCGTTAACGTACAGTGGTTTCTGGATTGAACTTCCATTTTTAATTTTTTGCAACTTTTATTTTTATTTTTATTCAACTTTCATTTTTATTCAATTTAATTTGCTATTCAACTTCCTTTTTTTATTTAATTTCCATATTCATCGTTAACGTATGATGGTTTCTTGAATGAACTTCCTTTTTTAATTTTCTGCAACTTCCATTTTTATTTCTGCAACTTTCATTTTTATTTTTATTCAACTTCTATTTTTCTTCAATTTACTTTTCTGTAAAAGTTACTTTTTTATTTAATTTTCAAATAGATCGTTAAGGTATAGTCGTTTCTTTAATGAACTTTCATTTTTAATTTTATGCAACTTCCATTTTTATTTTATTTTCAACTTCCATTTTTAATCAATTTAATTTTCCATTAAACTTCCATTTTTATTTAATTTCCAAATAGATGGTTAAGGTATAGTGGTTTCTTGAATGAACTTCTATTTTTAATTTTCTGCAACTTTTATTTTTATTTTTATTCAACTTTCATTTTTATTCAATTTACTTTTCTATTCAACTTCCTTTTTTATTTAATTTCCAAATAGATCGTTAAGGTATAGTGATTTCTTGAATGAATTTCCATTTTTAATTTTCTGCAACTTTCATTTTTATTTTTAAGTTACTTCCATTTTTATTCAAGTAGCTTTTCTATTCGATTTCCTTTTTTATTTAATTTCGAAATAGATCATTAACGTATAGTGGTTTCTGGATTGAACTTCCATTTTTAATTTTATGCAACTTTCATTTTTATTTTTATTCAACTTCCATTTTTATTCAATTTGCTTTTCTATTAAACTTTCTTTTTTGTTTAATTTCCAAATAGATCGTTAAGGTATAGTGGTTTCTTGAACAAACTTCCATTTATAATTTTCTGCAACTTCCGTTTTTATTTTTATTCGACGTCCATTTTTATTCAAGTCATTTTTCTATTCAACTTCTTTTTTTATTTAATTTGCAAATAGATCGTTAAGGTATAGTGGTTTTTTGAATGAACTTCCTTTTTTAATTTTCTGCAACAACCATTTTTATTCTTATTTGACTTCCATTTTTTTTCAAGTCATTTTTCTATTCAACTTCCTTTTTTATTTAATTTCCAAATAGGTCGTTAAGGTATAATGGTTTCTGGATTGAACTTCCGTTTTTAATTTTATGCAACTTTCGTTTTTATTTTTATTCGACTTCCATTTTTATTCACTTTACTATTCTATTAAATTTCCTTTTTTATTTAATTTCCAAATTGATCGTTAAGGTATAGTGATTTCTTCAATGAACTTCCATTTTTAATTTTCTACAACTTCCATTTTTATTCAAGTTATTTTTCTATTCAACTTCCTTTTTTATTTAATTTCCAAATAGATCGTTAAGGTATACTGGTTTCTTGAATGAACTTCCATTTTTAATTTTCTGCAACTTCTATTTTTATTTTTATTTAACTTCCTTTTTTGTTTAGGTTTCTTTTCTACTCAACTTTTTTTTTATTTAATTTCCAAATAAATCATTAAGGAATAATAGTTTCTGGATTGAACTTCCATTGTTAATTTTATGCAAGTTTCATTTTATTTTTATTCAACTTCCATTTTTATTCAATTAACTTTTCTATCAAACTTCATTTTTTGTTTAATTTCTAAAAATATCGTTAAGGTATAGTGGTTTCTAGAATGAACTTCCAATTTTAATTTTCTGCAACTTTCATTTTTATTTCAATTCAACTTCTTTTTTTTTCAGGATTCTTCACTATTCAATTTCCTTTTTTATTTAATTTCCAA
>NW_021034869.1:0-17342 GCF_004153795.1 Camellia sinensis
AATTTTTTTTACTTTTTTGGTGCAAATGGGGCTGAAGCCGAAATTAACAACGAACAAACCCAAGGCTAATAGACTGTGGAGTATCTTCCTCTATCAATCTAGCCAAAGCCTCAGGAGGGAGAATAAGAAATTCATGTTGGATCATTCGATGAAGAGCATTCTTGGCAAGGAAATCCGCACACTTGTTTACCCCACGCCAGATAGGTTGGATATCACACTCCCAATTACCGTACCTCCCTAATTTCTTGACAGACATTGAAAGAGGGATGAACCATGGCAGAAGACTTTAATACAGGCAGAGTCTCAACGCAGTTGGATTCAACAATCATCTTGCGATACCCCATTTGCCAAGCCAGTTGCAGTCCGAGCCAGATAGCCCACAACTCCGCAGCAATAACAGGGACTGATCCGATGTGATGTCGAAAACCACCAATCCAGGTACCTTGATCTGACCGAATGATCCCATCTGCATCTGCTAAGCCTTGCGCGTTTAAAACAGAGCCATCAACATTAACTTTAACCCATTAAGGGGGGGAGGGGGGACCAAGGAACATGCATTACGCCATGGCTACCCTTGAAGGTGACTGGTTCGAACTTTTACAAACTCAATGACCTGCCCCATGATGATGTCAACAGGATGAGGAGGCACACAGAAATTTGGAACATGTAACCGTTTGTTATGCCAAAACCAAAGTGAAGAAAAGGAAACCAGAAAAATCAAAGCCCAATTATTATAGGATGTAGAAAAAGGTAGAGAGGCCAGATTAAGATCAACCCACTTAAGCAAAGAAAGTGTAAAGAATTGGAGCCAGCATGAGGGAAGAATAAGCTCTTTCCATACTTGGCATTTCACAATCCCACAAGGCATGGAGTGTAGTTTCACTGTAGTTCCCACAAAAAAGACATGCTGAATCAGAACTCAAACCTCTGTGTAACCGAAGGGTGTTGGTGAGAATACGATTATTTCCGACCAGCCAAGCAAAGTGTTTCCATCGACTAGGACCATGGTGGCGCTAGAGAGATTGCCATCCTTGAGTGCCCGCATGATTGGAAAGGGAAGGCCTGATCATATTATTTGCTGATTTGGTAGAAAACATGCCTGAAGGAGAGAGTTTCCAGATATCCAGATCACTACTATCACCATGGGATCGAAGAAACACTCCCTACAGAAGAGACCAATCCCAACCACTACCATCAACCCAATATTCAACCACCTTCCTTCACAACTCAACCTTAGAAAGAGTGATAGAAATAACTTGGGCTAACGACAGCTCTCCTAACTAAACATCACTCCAGAAGTTGATGCTTTTCCCATCTTCCACCTGCTATTTTAACCCATCTTTAAGAACTTGAGCTTCTTTGTTAATACTTCGCCAAGTATATGAGGAGTTTGAAGGAGAGGGATCCCAAACCTGCTTATCTTGTCCCAAATACTTCTTGCCCAAAGCCTGGGCCTAAGGAGAGGTATCGTCTTGAGTTAGTTGCCATCTTATCTTAGCAAGTAAGGCAAGGTACATATGTTTCATACTATGCAAACCAAGCCTTCCTTCGCTTTTTGGCTTGCACACATTACCGTAACCAACCATGGACAATTTTTGGTGTTAATCATTTTCTCCCCATAGAAAATGCCTATGACTGCAATCAATGGTCGTACAAATGGAGGTGGGAAAAAGAGTGGACTGCATAGTGTATGCAGGGATAGAGGTGGTGACAGACTGTATAAGGGTTGCCCTTCTCACCAAGGACAACTATCTAGCTTTCCAACCAGTTAAACGACCATGAACCCGATCAACTAGGTTGCTGTAAGTGGACTTGGAAACCTTACCGTGAATAAGAGGCACCCCCAAATACCACCCGAGATCTGTAGTGATAGGGATATTGCAAATATGCCCCGGATTTCTGCTCTAAGTGTGAGAGATATTCAACGCAACAAAGAGTTTGGACTTCTGAAAGTTAAACCTCTGCCTAGATGCTAAATAAATGTCTTGAAGGATCACTTTCATTGTGTTCATGTGATGGTCTGTTGCTTTTCTAAACAAAAGCATGTCATCGGCAAAAAAGAGATGAGAAAAAGAGGGACCTTGCCTAGCCAACTTGATAGGTTTTCAATGCTTATATGCCACCGCCTCCTCAATGCAGTGACCCAACTTTTCAATACAGAATAGAAAGAGGTAAGGTGAGAGTGGATCTCCTTGGTGAAGTCCATGAAAGGGCCGAAAAAACTAAGTAGCTTCCCCATTCCAAAGTACCGCTAATTGTGTTGTCGAGGCACAACTCATGATCAAGTTGACCCAAGTACTGAAGAAACCCAATTCCTCTAGAACACTCTTAACAAAGCTCCATTCAATGTGATTGTAGGCTTTCTCTAGATCTATTTTAACCGCCACAGAACCTCTCTTCTTGTTAGACCGTTTCATAGTGTGTAGCAATTCTTGCATAATAATGATGTTATCAGAGGTTTGGCGGCCAGGGATAAAACTTCCTTGAAAGGGGCTAATCAGCTTAGGCAGTAAAGGACGAAGCTGACCAACCAAAATTTTGGAGATAATGCGCATGACAACACTGCAAAGAGAAATGAGCCAAAATGACTCATGGTTTAGGGCTGATCCACCTTAGGAATCAGAGTAATAAGAGTTTTGTTCAACTCATTAGGAATGGTGCCTGTTTGAAAAGCCGCTTGTATAACCTCAATTAAGGATGGACCAACCGTGTCCCAGTATTTTTGGTAGAAGAATAGCTGCAGACCATTAGGCCCTGGGGCCTCGAAAGGTCTCATTTGCAAAAACTGCCAATTTGACTTCCTTCCCTAAAACTGGCCTATCCGATCGAGAAGCCTCTTCCACCGAAAGATGGGTAAGAAAAGGAGATAGTGGAGGAGGGTTTACCACTGGCTCGGTTTGGAAGAGATTTTGGAAGTGATGAATTGCCCTCATACGAAGTTCATTCTGATCGCTACACCAAGTACCATCCTGAATTTTTAAGGCCATCACCTTATTTCGCTTTCGACGGATAATAGTACTGGAGTGAAAGAACTTGGGGTTAGCATTACCAAAGAGGAGCATTGAGAGCTGGATTTTTGAAACCAATGTATTTCCTCTTGAAGGAGGATCCGATTATACTCCGCAACAAGTTTCCCTTCCAGATTTTCAAGAAAAGTGTTGGGGCGGTTAGCTAAAGCCTTCTGAACATCAATACGGGTCAACACACGTTTTTTATTCAAAAAAATGTTATCAAAAACTTCATTTGTTCCAAGACTGGAGAAAAATCTAAACATGGAGAAAAAGTTTTCCCAGTAATTAATCTGCCTCAAATTCAAATCCGCTGCCAAAAGTTTTCTTATCCACAATTTGTGACTTAGCCAACAAATCTGATCTTTCCATTGTTATTTGAATATTTTATTAATCCAATATATATATATATATATATTGTTAATACTTCGTTTCGATACATCAAATGTTTTATTTAAGTGAAAAATATATATTCATCTATTTATCTTTTTAATATTTTATTTTACATCTGAAATTTTTAAAACAACATTTTTGGTTATATTTTCTATTATTTATATAACATGATATTTAAAAAGCCAAAATAAACTTAAAAAGTCCACTATTATTTATTTATTTTTGTATTTTTTTTGATGGCCAAATTGCACAAAAAAATAAAATTTAGATTTGTTTTAAATTGAAAGCTTTAAAATAACAAAATAAAAAATTCTCTGTTTGAAGACAATGAAGTACAATTTTCTCAAGAAATTTTCAAGTGAGACATAAAATTACAAAATTCATATAGTGTCCCGACTTAATTTTAGTGAGCTTGCTCTTGATTGTACTAACACATTATTATGATTAATTAAGTTCATTATTTAAAACTATGCAAGTCAGCAGCAATTTTTTTTTTAGTAAACTTTCCTCTGTATTTTCCTCTCACCAAAAAAAAGCACACCAATTTCCCTAGGTATCTCCTCTAGGTTTTTTATTTTTATTTTTTATTTTGTTTATTTATTTATTTATTTATTTATTTTCAGTACAAATCAGCTCCACTTTCCTTTTCCTTCAAATTTGAAAACTTGATATTGTTGGAAAATGGCTTTAAAAATTCCTTATTTTTTGCTAACTTTGAGCATTAATTAAGGTGGGATCTGAGCATTATTTTTAAGGTTTCTAACTAAGTTCATGTTTAATGCCGCGCAGTGAATAAATTCATGTATTTGGTTGCTAAAAATTATTTCTAGATGAATGAAAATTCAACGCGTGTTTTCGGGTTCGTGGAACTAATTTTTTGGTGGGTTTACAACATATTTGTGAAATGTGCTTGTTCCACATTGGAAAGACTTGAGGAATTGTTTGGGTTTATAAACCTTCGCATTGGATATTTGAGATGGGCCCCAAGGGGTACCCAAGTTTGTGGAAGGGTGAGGTTATGGATGAAGTGGGCTAAACCCATTGGACCCAAAACTAAAACCACATGCGCGCACGCCGCCGCTACTCGGGCGGGCTTGGGTGCGTGGTATGAGGTGTGAGGTTGGGTTGACAATGTACCTCGTGGAAATAACACACTCTTAACAATGTACTTCATGTGCCAGAGATTCGCAAGAATTTGATTTCTGGGTCATTGTTGATCATGAATGGGTTTAAATTAGTTTTTGAATCTGATAAAGTTGTACTTTCCAAGAGGGGAATGTATGTGGGGCGAGGTTACATGAGTGATGGCCTTTTTAAGCTCAATGTAAATATTGTTGTACCTAATTTGACTTTTAATAATAAGAATACATCTTCTGTTTATATTGCTGAGTCTTCTTTCTTATAGCATGGTAGATTAGGACATGTTAATTTTAATTCTTTGTGTAGACTTGTTGCTTTAGAATGTTGTCACGACCCAAACCCGGCCCTATGGGTTTAGCACCGTAACCAGCCAGTAATCCGAGATTACCGAAGGCCTGCAGGACAGAAGAACAGTAAAACAGAGTACAGGGCCTGGCGGAAGCCAAAAACTACATCCAAAGAAGGCCAACTCACTTGTGGATAAAGATCACACGTCCCCAACTCTTTCACTGCCAAAGGTAATCTTTCTCCATCAGTAACCTGAGAAGAAAAAAGAGCAGTGAATTTCAATATCACCTTGAGCAAAAATCGTTGTAGTTTTATTCAGAAAAAGATGAGAACAAAATTGAATCAAACCTCATAATCTGCACCAACACTCTTAATATTAACAGTCTGAATTTCATTGTGCTTAGCCCATATGATTTTTCCACTATTGTCCATACTAGCTACAGGTTCCTCTCTACCAATTTTTACCATAATGATTCCTTCATCATAACCAATTGCAACCCTGTCCAGAGAATACAACAGCAATAGAAAACGAAGTTGTAGAAAGAGAAGTGTTAAACACATTCAAGGATACATTCAACAAATTTAGCAAGAGTAGTTAAATTTTCTTCCTTGAAATTGCAATATTCTATTCAATAAAAGCAATAACTCAATTCAACCACAACTACTTCCAACTTTAATTATTGGTTAATTAGACAATTTAAGCATGACTTCTTTCTATCCCTTCATGCCTTAAATCCTAGACTTTGACATCCAAAGGATAACCACATTAAAGTTTGTGGACAAAACAAGCTCACGAATCTACTAGTAAGGAATCTGAATATGTCACTAGAACTCCAAAACCTATATAAAAGATATCATCCCCACCAACCTCCCCCACCCACCAAACTAAATAAATACATAACTCACCGGCGTGATGTCACGACCC
Source organism: Camellia sinensis (assembly GCF_004153795.1). Classification (NCBI taxonomy): domain Eukaryota; kingdom Viridiplantae; phylum Streptophyta; class Magnoliopsida; order Ericales; family Theaceae; genus Camellia; species Camellia sinensis. The sequence continues at coordinate 5,755 of NW_021034869.1, forward strand.
AAACCCGGCCCTATGGGTTTTGCACCGTAACCGGCCAGTAATCCGAGATTACCGAAGGCCTGCAGAACAGTAGAACAGTAAAACAGAGTACAGGGCCTGGCGGAAGCCAAAACAGTAAATAAACAATGTCCAATGAGCTGTGACAGTCTGTATGCAAAAAGACTTTTCATACATTAAAAACAGAGTCACGCTTGAGCGCAGGTTTACCCGCTCGAGCGGACATGCAACAAAGGTACACGCTCGAGCGTCAACTCTCCCGCTCGAGCGCACTGTAAAAGTACTGGATGGGTGAAATATCCGCTCGACGCCCGCTCGATCGTGAGACACATGCCTCCGCTCGAGCGTCCAATCCTCCGCTCAAGCGGACTGTAAAACAGTGCAGAGAAAATACGGATGCTCGGATTCCACGCTCGAGCGCCAATTTCCCCGCTCGAGCGGAAGTGCAAAATCTGGGAATTCCAGATTGCACCTCCAAGCCAAAACCAGGTTCAAATGCATCAAAACCAATCCTCTTGGGCCCATTTTCCTGGAAAACCTTTATAAACACATAGAATAACATAGTTCAAAGCTCAATTTGAGAAATCAAAACCCAAGGGTGTTTAATTCAAACTCAATTTCAAATCAATATCAAGAATAATAAGAACATGCAAACATGCATGAATTTTAAACAACTTCAAAGTTCAATTTGATGCTCTAAAGGAGCCAATTGATCCAAAAACAAGTTGAAAACATGGACCATTACAAGGTTATGGACATGCATGTACCATTTTACCATGAAAGCAACTCACAACTCAACAATTCAAACATGCATGTATGAAATGAGCTTCAATTCACCATTAATGAACCAATTCATGACTTAGCTCTACAATTAGACATGAACCATGCATGAATCAACTTAAAGACAAAATCAAAAAGATGAAATTCATACCTAGGTTCCTTGAATGCAAATCTAGAGGCTCAATTAAGCACTTAAGCTATCAATTCTTCAAGATTCAAGCCAAATCTCTATGTTAAATTCACTACTCTCCCTTCCTCACTCTCTAAGGTCGACAAGAGCTCAAACAAGGCTGAGGAAATGTTTTGATTCAAGTGTGGTGTAGCTCAAAGGTGTATAGGTAGTGGCCCACTCAAGGGCAAAGTTGTAAATGAGTCAAACTCTGCAATTGGTCAATATTTAATCTAATTTAATCATACCTAATTAGTTTTCAGATAATTACACCGTAAAATCACATTAATTATGATGATCATAAAACATCAATCAATTCCCGGTTCGGCCGCCGATAAGGCCTTCAATTAGCAGTTTAAACATAAAACGTGAACAGATCAAATAATCAATCAAATAGATAGAATACAAATTAACACACACACACTCAGTCAATTCAATTCAGTATTTTAATCAGCTCAGTTATCAGTCGTACTCAGTTCAGTTTAACGGTAATCAGTATTTATCGGTAAGCAGTGGTGAGGGTTATTACAGTCTCCCCTCCTTATAAAGAGTTTAGTCCTCTAAACTCGAGTTACCATTGTTCTGGAAGAAAACAGGATTCAATGGAAACAGTTCAGGATATCTTTTAGCCATGTCTCTTCCTTTTCCCAAGTGGCATACACGCCACCGTGGTTCTACCAGTCAACTTTTACCAGCGGGATTTCTTTGTTTCTTAGTTTTTTGATTCGTCTGTTTACAATCTGTATAGGCCGTTCTTCATAAGTGTAGTCATCACTCAGCACTATACGAGTAGGTCTCTATTACATGGAAAGGATCCCGGAGGTAGTCTCTCAACATAGAAATGTGGAAGACGTTATGCATATGCTCCATTTTTAGGAGAAGCGCACTTGATACGCCATCGGATTGATTTTCTCAATAATCTCATATGGTCTGACGTATCTCGGTGCTAATTTGCCTTTGACTCCAAACGAGTCTGGCCTTTCATCGGTGTCACTTTCAAAAATACGCGATCACCCACTTCATACTCTTTGTCTCGTCTTCTAACATCAGCATTAACTCTTCTATCTGCTCTGGGCAGTTTTCAGTCTCTGTTGTTATCAGTTTCACTTTCTCAGTTGTTTCATACACAATCTCGGGCCCAAGCAAAAGCCCGTCTCCAACTTCTGCCCAGCAAATCGGAGGATCATACATTTTTTGCCATACAATGCCTCGAAAGCGCCATACCAATACTTGAATGATAGCTGTTGTTGTAAGCTTCAGCCGAATTGGCAAATGGCTTTCCCAGTTTCCCTGAAAATCAAGGACACACATTCTCAGTAAATCCTCTAAGTCTTGATGGTTCTTTCTGGATTGGCCATCTGTCTGAGGATGATAGGCACTACTCAGTCCTCAATCAGTACCCAGTGCAGTCTGTAGGCTTTGCCAAAAATTCTCGATGTAAACTTCGAATCCCTGTCAAAAACAATGGACACAGGCACTCCATGACAGGTCTAACAATTTCATCAATATAGAAGCCAATATTAGCTCAATTTGCCGTCTAGTATTATAAATTGTTTCTTGTGGGTCGCTAGTGAGAGCACGGTTATAAGAGAAGTTGAGCAGACTCTCTAGATCCAGCCGATTTGCATTCTATCATAACAACTTAGTCACACCCACAGAATATGTCCGGAGGTCCCTAGTGTATTACGCTTTTTCACATCTCTTAAACAGGTTTATGCCCCTGCATGTTTAAGCACCCATGTTCGATTGGAGCTGTTCCCACCACAATTCCACACTATTTATCAAATCCATCAAGAATGACATAATGCCTGGCTCCCCATTTTCCACTCCGGATACTCACGGAACGCGGGTAAGGAGCCGGCCTTGCATATCTCAAGTCGTCTTATTCGAGAGTTCATTTGTATGTGTCGGCTTTCACCTATACCCAGTTTGGCAATAAGACTCACATTTCATACCAAATTTCATGCTGCCATATTCTTTCTCTCATTCACCGAGCCACCCGAAATTCAATATTTCAAGGCTCTTAATGCATACATACATATACAGTATTTCCCTTTGGATTGGATAGTAAAAAATATTGAAGTGTGGCCTCTTCTTGCCGAACTCTTCTTTTCAAGTTCAGTACATCGTTCAGGTACACACTTAGTCTTCTTGAAAATTTCAGTAACATTATTCTCAAATTTGAATCCCTATCTTCGGTTAAGAATATGCTCTTTCTAGGTCGATGATCTTTTCAAAAAGATCACATCCAAGTTATTGACTGTTTCTCATCTCTAATTTCCTATCAGATCAGTCGAACTCGTTGAGCAAAATAGCAGTAAGGTTCCAGCCTTGTCTCGCAAAACAAATTCAATTTCCAGATTTTCAATTGCGCGACAAAACCGCAGCTCTTTTCTGATCCAGATGCAGTCTAAAACGAGGCTAAGTTTCCCAACACTCTTCATTATACCGAACTCGGAACTGCGGAATACATCGGCAACAAGGCTATTGGCTTTTTACCCGCGTGGTACAAGGTTACAAAAGCATCGCGCGGGTAGGTCATAGTCCTTTAATACACGTTCTAAGCCAGTCTTCTCCCTGTCTGTCGATGTATCATTCTATATCTGCTCCGATGCAAAGACAAAAATAATTAATAAAACTACTTGTGGCATCCGGGAAGTATATACTTCACATGTTTTACCCCGCTAACAGATAAGTCGAACGACCAACAATTTTTCAAGGTCAATACCACAACCCACATGCAAGCAAGTTTCCAAGAAGGACTACAAATGAGAGTACGAGGTAGTTCTTTTCGATTAAGCAGGTATACCCTTGCTCGGGAGGAAGCACTAGACCAATTACTCCTCCCCATCTACACAGCTTTACAGATAACACACCCCAAACAACCCTTATGAAAGAAAGCATCCCACTAACACACCATCCTATAAATACCATCCACACATACCTGACCAAATGGCTAGAGGTCATTAACAGGTGCAGGCATATCACATAGTCCGAGTTTTTATCAAACCTCCCCTGGAAAGCACGAAAATTTTCTTCTCTCATTGGTCCAGTCCAGTCAAAATGGGATTATCCCCCCATATACTGAGTACAAGTTGAGTCAACGGATAAGTAAATTTTGAAGAAATTCTCTTTGGACACAATCTCGTGTACATACGAAATCCACAAGCACAAACCAAATACAAGCTTATCGGACTTCAGTCACCTCTGGATTCGCAGTATAGGCCAGATTCACATACAGCTCAATATTTACTGCGGACTCAACAGAAACAGATTCCGAATCCACCTTTGCTAAACAAACAAACTCACTCCCAACAAACACCACAACATAACTTAATGGTCAAACAAGCCACACAAAAATTCACATATTAGAACAGATTTAAGAGACATACCAGTATTCTTTCTACTATAGGGTTTTTTGTAAGGGAACAAAACGGTCTCACCGCTCAACATGCTCATCGTTCCTTCTATACTCTTGGAGTAACAATCAATATGTCATTCAATAAAACAACAATGACACCAAATTGTCAAGGTAATGGCGTTATAAATAACTGTCTGCTCTCATACCAGAGCCCAACTCATAGGGCAAGCACGGCTGGCACTTGGTAACTCCGAAAGGCATATAACTAAAAAATTCGTATCGACATGTCCAATACCTCAGTTCTCAAAATCGAGCTCAGTTCTTACATCAAAAATCCCTCACCCTGCATTTCACTTATCTAGATTCTCTGAATCGTAATCCGGTATCTAGAGACAATTTGATACTATCGTACAAGAACTTTAGCACCCTGTTAGAGCTGATCATTAACAGCGGGTCGAAACTACTCAAGATACGCCGGATTAAAAATATCACGACCACGGCGATCATTTATATCTAATTTACACTCAGCATTTCTAACCCTTAGTTATCAATGGATCACATAACAGCGATAAGTACAAGATGAACACCAACCAAAAACATTGGGTGACACGAGTGTCCTTTCTCTAGTGCGAAGACCCGTCATATTCCTTCCCTCATCTGCCACTAAGACAAAAAATACCAGACGCGGCCGTCCTTCAAATCGTCTTCACAACAGATCACAATTGCCCATTGGTGCAGGAAACCCAAGAGTAACAATTTTTTATTGGTCCCCACATGATGAACTTATGACAGGATTAGTGGTGCTATTCCAGTCTATAATAGCAAGATATAGCACCCTTTTCAATATTTGTTTTCTCAAAGTTCGAAGTGGAGTCCACTAATCCGTTTGTGTGAGGACGCCTGTGAGAGTTGTCAACGGGTCCTGGGCGGTGTCGTTAGTTTATGCGCGTGAGTGGCAGCGTGCTTTCAATCATCCTCCCAAACGTAAGGAAAGTACTAAAAGCATTAGTGTACTTTCCTCAACAGTAAATTCAATCTTCAGTCCTTGGTTGTCACAACCACTCTCCATAAGGAGCAAAGATCAATTCTAAATCTGGCGGAATAGCACACACGTGCTAGCCGAGATTATTTCAATTTTCTCTAAGACAATTATTTCAATAAACGGATATACAAGGCGATCTCACATTTATGAACATTTAATCATACCAAATGGATAAGTTAGATTACGGTCGCATCATTGACAATACAAAGGAACCAAATGAGGATACATCGAACAACTAGAAGGTAATAACCCTTTACAATATGACCTTACTGTGTACTCTCAATTATTTATATCGAGGTTGTTCACCCAAAGAAGAATACTCTCAACATTACTGGTAGGGAAGATATTTCTACTTTTAACGGCTACCATTTTCTCACACACAAAATCAGTTTTATATAAAACCGGAGGGCTCTTTAATTTTTTAAAGAGTAAGAGTTTGCGATTGGAAATACATCTACTAAACTACTGATTTTCTTACTTGTAATTACAACTAGTCATGAATTGGCTGGTCTTTTTATGGATTATTTCGTAATAACATTAAGTATCCAATCAATTTCCTATTCCGTACATATATAATCTCTATCAAAATTGTATACAATGTTTCTTAAACATAGGCAAAGTGTATAAACATCAAAAACAAAAAACATGAAAATTTCGTGCTTAATCATATCCCCTGACTACCATATTAATTTCTACAACAGTGATAAGTTATTACAGTTAATAATAATGTTACCATATGAGTTATAATATGATCCATAATTGAAATACAATTTTTGACACTACCCATATCGAGTAGGAATTGGGGCTATACAATGTCATACACATTAATTATGTATTTATTCTAATATGAGGATATCTTTGGTAGCAGGTTTTATCTATGAATATATCAAAAATCTTTCACAGGGGACGAAACCAAAAAAATATAACGAACAATATTATAGTAGAAATGATCGTTATAGAGAGCAATCATATTTTAAAGCGCCCGAGAAAATTTCTAGAATCAAAAGTATATTCAATTAAGCTTTATTCAAGTGTACTATAATATATGTATGATTGTATTACACTTTTTGCGACTACATACTTGTCTTGTTTTATTTAACTGAGCGGCCTCTGAAACATAACAAAGGCACTCTTTCTGGTAATTATATATCTATATCTTACGCGTGTATCCATAGATCGCAAAATTTAATATCAATTGCAGATCCAAGATGACAAATACAGAGAGGCAATACTATAGAGAGAAGCCCAAACATTTTGTCGGCGGGATGCGGTGGCAATACTGGCTTAATCAATGCTTAGCCCTCAAACATAGAGACATTGACCATCTTATCTCGGTAGCTTTTTGGGTGATTTCATTATATCAATGGCCTAAGTCGAAAGTTTTATTGTAAGCGTGACATTCTCATAGTATTGGACTAGATAAAACTCAGTACGTCTCAGACTTTTACGTCTTTTTGCGGGCATTGTTGAGGGGTTTGACAAGCTTTTTTCTTGTACCTTTCATTAGTTTTCTTACATCGCTCATGTGGAGCGCAGATTCCTATAGTGACACCCAGCTAGTCTTGCTTTATTTTAATTACGCATTTCACTCGGGAGAACAATTTCTTTGTAGTCCAATGGTATATTGTTCAATGGTCCACTCCCACGACCTTCTTGTCGCAAACAACTTCTATGAATTATAACTTTCTAAGTGCTTTTGGTAAGTCTTTACTTTGGAGATGATTTATGATTAATTTGTACACAGTAAATCTTAAACAATAAATTCTATATTTTGATGAATTTTTATTCACCACCACATTCACACAAACTTATCCGGGATTACTATCTCTTTAAAAGGTGGTAGTGAAATGACCACTCACTATCCATCTTTAGAATTCTGTCAATGCTTGCTGGCGTTTGTAATAGTATATTGAAAAACCCCAAAGAGTTGACCTCTAATTGTCTTATGGGCTTTACATACGAAATAGCTGACTAATTTCTAGGTTTGACCTTTTCTTCAACTTAATAAATCGTCATAATTTACCTCTTGTACTATACCGCAGCCACTCTCTTAGAAGCAAATTGGTTCAGATAATGAGGTGTACCTGAATAGTATATACCACGCTGTCTCAATCAAGAAAATTGGCTCCCAATGCAGTTCCACTTCTTTGTGAGTCTACTGTGAGCCGTACTTCTCCTATTGTCTCCTATACATACTCGCACATTAAGGCAGATATATGAACATGACATACATAGAGGATCTAAGTTATGCGTAAAGATATCTACATGACAAACAATCAAACAATTAAATAGAATTTTTCAGGAGAAATGTTTTCATCAAAAGTTTCTTTATTGGGGGCAAAAGTAAACATAATTAATATTCGAGAGTCCTAAAAATATTAGAGAACATTGTATGTGGAACGCTATGCACATATTTACAAACTGAGCAAATCGACAGCTTTAAAAGAATTTTTTATGTTATATGGTCACAGTTAAACTCACTTTTTGGTGGCGTATACATCTCGGTTAGTATTCCCTACCCACATACCTTAAGTAGCCTGGGTGTGACAATATTACATATCGAAGTGTCTCAAATTGTAAGTGTGTTATAAATTTCGTTAGCTCGAAGATATTCAAGCCTACATTGGTTTGACATCTACACTCTCTTTTTGTTTCTCATGTAGGGGTGAGGGTGGCAAGATTCCTATTCTCGATTTACTTATCATTTAGTCAAGATCCTAACTATACAACTGTGAGTTGGGAAAACAAAAATGTAGTACGATTTTTCAAAAGAAATTGGTCTTACACCTTGAAAATTATTGAGCCGACTAATGTTCAGTAATACTAAAAGTGTAAAATTTAGATTATACAGTATTATATCATTACAATGAACGGTAGAAACTACTTTATGTAGTGAGTGAAGATCTCACAAATTGAAGAGCGCCAAACAGACTACTAGGCTTCTTAATTACATTGCTCCAATATTTGCTGAGAAAGAGCAGGTGGAGACACGAAAAACAATTCAAAGGTACCTGTGTTTGATATGATTTTAGAGCTTTCTTAGAGAAAAGCACAAGTGTGAGCCGCACTCATCGAAAGAAGTACAGAACGCGTTACTGCCAATGGTAGTCTTTGTGTCTTCCTGCGTTTGCGCAAGATACCAATGGTATGCTTGCGAAAGAACCCGTTCATTATGAGAGTTCAGTTACACACACTTCTGGTTATAGCTCCGACGCACTCCACTGTATGAAACCAATGAGCCATTGGCACAGTTATCGTTCACATTCAAAGTAATATTGGACTTGAATAACGTTATGTGTGTACATAGAAGCTGTACGAGTCAAATTAAGATGTGAGAGTCTAAATAATGTTTGAATACTTCTTAATCTCAAAGTGATGCGTTGGTTCCTCTCTACTACCCACAATGAAGGAGGAGATAAGGAGCCCTCAGCGATAAAGCTACAGCAAAATTCATCAATTGTTTAAGTCTTAAAAACATGCTCCACAACACATATCAAACTGCATGTGTTTTATGAGATCTGTCCAAGGAAACTAGCATGAGAGAGACGGTACGAATGGAGTGAGGTAAGTGTAATACATTTCTATGGTGAGAGGGCTATTTAGGTTGTGTTGTAATTCTTATGTTTGTGGTGTCAAGGTCACTCCAAACATGGATCCCTCTTGTCTAAGAATAATGAATCTTTAGATTGAATGGTGGTCCACTCCATCATTTCTCGGTTCCCAGCTCCTACCATAGGCCATCTCTGCGCGTCAAGCCTCCAGAGGCCCTAGCCTCATGTAGGGACACAACATTCATTCACGGATATATCCATGAGTTTGACTAACGTGTAATGTGATCACCGGTGATCTAATTCGCAACCCAGTACTTTGTCTCTCCTGGGCCCAAGTTTTGGATTCACATGTCTGGGAGTCTAAGGGCAGTGATGTATAGGCACAGTTTTTAAACAAAAGCAAGTCATGTTGTGAGATCAGGCATTTTACCTGCCCACATTATAAAGCCATCATTATATGGTAGTCCATAAGGTCCAGTTCGATGTCACACCAAACCATCTTCTTGAAATGCCTCCAATAATCGTCCTTTCATTCCATTGAATACGGTGTGCGAAAATTGATGTCTCTCATAAGGGCTCATAGTGTACGTTATCTTACATTTCAGAGGAAACACAACTTGAGATTTACACATAACCCATCATAATATATGCTTTCCCATTCTAGTCAACTCAAATGTCTAGATGAGGTAGTGATGCTAGTGTATAACCATCACACTACAGATCAGCTTACATTTCATATGGCAGCTCCTTTACCGAGACAAAATCCTTCTCTCATGTTCAATACGTACATCCCTAATAAGATCTTTTATTCGCTTCTGGTTGTGCGCGCTATAGGGAGAGATTATTCTAGGAAGCACCCAACTGGTAGATACTACCGCTGCAACTCGAGGTCTCTCAGATATCCACTTTGTAGTTTTACATTAAAGTATCTAACCATAACATCAGTGATTTTGTTCCATATGTCTAAGTGTACTTCCATTTGAATATAAAAGAAATGAAACAGCCGATAAAGAAAAACTCGGACAACGTTATAACAATCATAATAAGAATACTCACTGGGGAAGAGAGCATCAGCAGGAACTAATCCTGTATCCATGGAGATAGGATAAGAGTGGCGTTGGCCATGAAAACTACTTATTTAAGTTAGATAGACAAGAGTGCCTATCGGATTTATTGCCGACCTGATATGTAGTCGTTGCTGGTGATGTCTATCGAAGTACCTGTTTATGCCACAACAGTATTGTAGCGTCTTATAACCCCCCCCACCTCTACCCCCCCTCTCCTCACTCCAGCTCCCACCCTCACTCCCGCGCGCCACCACCCACCATCGCCCCCCCCCCCCCACCCCCCCCCCCCCCCCCACCCCCCTCTCCCCCCACCCTCCCGGCCGCACCCTCCACACACCCCTCTCCCCTCACACCCTCCCCACCCCCCCCCCTCCACCAGCTCCCAGCACCTCCCCCCCCTCCCCTCCTACTCCCATTTGCTCCTTTCTCCACCACCAGCCTAACCCCCCGCCTCGCCCCCGGCCTCTCGCCCCCTCTCCCCCCACCCAACCCCTCAGCCCCCTCCTCCCCCGCTCCGGCCGCCCTCGCACCCCCTCCGCAGCTGACCCCCCCCCCCCCCCCGCCCCCTCCCTCCCCCCTCTCACACCACCACACCCTGCGCCGCCCCTCCACACCCCCTCCCGCGCCACCCTCCCCCTAGCCTCGCCCCGCCTCTCGCCCCCCTCCCTCTCCCCCTCACCCACCCCTACCACACCCCTCCCCTAAGTACAATTGAAGCGAAGCGTTGACATAGCCATAGAAAGGTGTACTCCCTCAAACTATTGTCGTGTTCATGTGTGAGAGTCGTAGATCCGGGTTCTATGAAGCTGCCATTAATAGAGAGGGCAGCTTGTTTGGTTGATACGAGTGAGTGTTTTTAAAGAATTAGGCCTCGTCATAAGTTCTTAATGTAAGACACGCGTACTCTACTTCGCATTCACATAGGTGACCTACATAAGTATCTCAATTATACCACGGTTGACTATTACACATTCAGTATTGAATAGGATCACGATTTACAATTATGATAATTACAGCTATAGTCCTTTCACCCCCACATATTTGGTCAAGTGCCATACTACTATAGAATGACATGGCAGAGGATTTACCTCTTTCATGACTCACTCATTACAACGCATTAGGTTTGTCATTTTTATGACAACCTCGAATATTTGTAGTATCTCCAGGTTCAACCATATGCGTCAGGGTTTTTCATTCCAATAACATTAACTAAAAGCCTTATGTCCAATCCCCATTTCCTCTTAAAGGATCGTTTAATGACTTAAACACTTCTAGCGGTGTTAACTACGCTTGTCTGTTTAACGGAATCGCTAAATGTTATCCTTAGACTTTACATAGTCTAGAGAGACAATTCCATTAGAGAGTAGTTGTTCGTAGAAATTATTATCTACGATGGATTATGTCTAGATTTTTCCATTATATATATTACTTTGTGCTGTCCAATTGCCAATTGCTATCAAAATGAATACAGATAGCGGCATATGCTTGCGCCAACGTGGAATATCTTTACAAATGGCCTTAGTCATTCAACCTTTTGTCGTTTTATCCAAAGCAATAAATCAGATTCACGTTGATCTTTAATAACACGTCTGCTTGGAAGATTTTCAAGACACAGCTGCCT
>NW_021034870.1:0-10146 GCF_004153795.1 Camellia sinensis
TATTTTCCATGGAAAACTTTCACGGCCTTCCTACTTAACATGCCTATCATGCCTGGGTCCGATCGTTTGTCCATTTTTGAATATCTTTTATACACACATATTTGGTGCACATTGTAGCATCTATTCACATGGGAAGGGGAGTCTCAAACTAAAAAGTTGCGAGGATGAGCCTCCTTGGGGCACTTTCATATTATGTTCTTGACCCTTTTTTGAAACCCCTCCTAGATTTAGTGGCTCTTATTTCCTCCGGCTCACTTGTTGTTTTTAACAAGTGTTCTGTCTAAAGTTATTTTTATGGAAACTCACTGTTATTGGGTCATGCGCGGTGGCTTTTGTCTTTGGTGGTTGTAATTAGCACCTGGTTCAATGCTAAGCTTGTTAGCTTTGGTGTATTGAATTCCACTACCATGCATTAACTTGGACTATTAAATGAATTTAGCATCCAATCAATCCTATGGGAGGATCAAGCTAAGTGATTGTTGTACAGAGTGGTCCCGCCCATGTAGGTGTGCCCCACTAAATATACAACTTGTCAACATCCTTTGGCCTCTTCATCTTCATTGACCCTTGGCTCCGAGTGCGCCGGTTGGAGGGGTTTCCCAACTCGGCGAGGTGGTCTCGGTATGCCGTACCCTGCTAGCTTCAAAGACTTAGTGACCACGCGATTGCGTAGCCAATTGATCCTCTCATGCAGTGTGAGGCCCTACTTTTATATCAGCTATGTTGTCTTGTTTTGGTCCCCGAGCCGCAAACAAATCCTGCTATACCGGGTGGACATAGCTTTTGGGTGGAAAAACTTGGTCCCTTTTCCACGTGTCCCTACATTTTGGGGGTTATTGAATGTCTTTCCTCCTTCATTCTCTCCCCTTCCTTGGTCCAAGAAATTGGCCTCCATGCAAAACAATTGGTCCAAGTGGTTTGGAATGAAATTGCCTTCAAGCTTTGGGTAACACACATTCTCTGCACTCCTATTCTCTTGCTGCTTGCAAACATTAAATAAAAAACAGTCTCCATAAACCCTACCTCATTTCTTCAATCCACACTGCCACCAGGAGTCCACTTTTTTAACACCACTAACTACTGGTGTAGTGTATCCACCTATTTGCCTTGTATGATTATGCTTTTAAATGCCATTTCCAGTAGCTTGGACGCAGCTTTCCACGCAGTCTAGTAGGCACCACTTCCTCCAATGCCAAGAAGCAACCAAAGTTCAAGGTCTTCAAGGGTAAGCCCCATTTCCATCTTTGCTATTGGTACACCATTATTTTTGTTCAATATAGCAGAGAGCTTCATTACTCGCATCCGCTTAGCTTGTTGCTATGATGCTCCGGCCCTAACTGAAAGTGGGCCTTTTGTATTTAGAGGCTACTCTTTTTTTCACTTTTTCTTAATAGGCTTCTCACTGTTTTGAAGGCCCTCAATTGCATAGCATGTCTTGCTTCATTTATTCCTCATCTTGTAATGCCGATCAGATCTTTGAGCATTATGTATTTTTTTTGGCCGCTATAGTGTGATCTTGTTTTGGAGCATGATGTTGAAACACCCTGTAAATAGGCTTTATTTTGAAGCCCCTCTTCAACATTGAAGAAGGGCTCATCACTGTTTGGGAACCCTGCAATGTGCCACTTGTTCAATTATACCCTCTTTGGTCCCCCATTTTTTGCATGCCTTTGGCAGCCCATTTGTATGCTTTCCCTGTTTTGGGCGATTTTCAGAACTGGCAAACATCTTTTTTGGGCCAATTCTCATGTTTCATTAGTGCCTTATCTGTTTTGAGGCATCCTTTACATACTTTGTGTTATATCCCTCTTATTTGGCCATATTTTGATAGCATTTTTGACATATTCTACTGTTTTGGGTCCGGAAATCAAACTGTAAAATGCATTCAATTTTTGCCTCGTCTTCAACATTGTTGAAGGGCCCCTTTGTGTTTAAGGCCAGCAACCCACTACTTGCTTCTTTGGCAATCTTTTGGCCCCCATTCCTTGCATGAGAGTTTAGTCACACCTGTGCTGATTTTTTGTGGTTTTGCCATAAACTGTAAAAGATCATATTTTTGGGCCCGCTATTTCAACTTTGTTGAAGGTCCCTAATCTTCTTTGAGGTCAGCAGCTGTGAGTTTGTTTCTTTGTCTCATATTTAGGGCCATTTTTGCACTGCTAGTTTTGCCGTACCTGTGCTTGCTGTTTGGTCAATCCCAAGACTATTGAACTGCTAAATAAATGCTCTATGTGCTTAAGGTGTCTTTCTTGCGTTTTCTGTATTTATTCACACTACCTCTATGTTCAATATATGATTAGCTTCTGCTTTGTAAATTACGCTGTAACCCTTATTTCATGGTAACCTCTATTTTGCTCTCGGACTTTCGGGACTTGTTCCCAATGTTCATCGGGTAAACATTTCGCCGGTTATTTCGGGGACCTCGTTTCCTTCCCCTCATTTTGCCTAACTGGGTTTTTTTGCCATTTTTGCAATATCATCAGTGTCGCATGCTCTTTGCCCATGTCTCATCTAGAGACGTGCATTTTCGGTGCCTGAGGGTTTCGGGTGTCCCGCTTACATTGATTTAGGCATCAACTTAGTGGCTTTTGTCGCTGAGAACTGCGTGCATTCTCAGAGCTGTCAATTTTCGCCAAGTGAGGTCTCGTCTTGTTTTAACGTCTAATTGCCCTTCTCTTACTGTGAGCCTAATGGCATCGAGGTCTCTCTCATGTTGGTGTAAGCCCATTATTGCATTGCCGTATGCCATTTCCATTCATTAGCAATTTGTGTATGGCTTCTGCGATTGCTTTGTTGTATTCTACCGGAATGTCGTGCAGCGTTTGTATTGCAATGTGTTGTGCCAATGACATTGCCTAGTTATTTAGATTAGGGCCCCATTGTTATTCTTAGGTTGCATTTCATGCATTGTTCAATGGCATATTTGCCAATCATGTTTGGATAGCGGAGTTAGCCCGCACGCACTTAGCTTGTATGGAAAGCCGAGGTACGTTCCGTACTCCTGCCGAGTGACGCCCGAATAGTGTGTCTCAATCTCCCCATGTACCACGCGACCACTGCCTTGGGCCCTTAATCTCAGCAATGTTTGGGTCCATCCGGAATCTATCTGCGTGATGGAGTTAGGCTCTTTTAGTTTTACTTTTCATAGTACATTCATTCTATAATTGAGTTTGCACAATTCGCCTCCTCGGCCATCATTGCATGTCGATATGCGTGAATTGGTGGTCACGAGGATCGAGACATTGCATATATTTGTGAAAATTCATTGGCAATGCCCCTTTCCTGCTCTCTGTTGCGCATAATCAAGAAATTCAGCGGATCTTCCGAGGCCTTGGCACGCATTTCAAAGAAACAGGTGGCAACAGCAGGCTAATTGGGGCATCCCAGTGGATTTCCGTTGCAAGCAAGCCCAAGACATGCATCAATTCATCAGAAGCAAGGCAGTCCCTGCTTGCCACGCCAGTTTTAACAGGCTTTTCTTAGTTAATTTGTTAAATTAATTAGGAATTTGTAAACATATTTGGACTGTAATATTTCTTTTCTTCGGGACTGTATTATTTATTCGTTGACCCTCTGCGTGAGGGACTAACTGGTTAGATAAGCTGTGGCGTGTGTGGTGAATGTATGTCCTTCCAACCCACATCTTTCTTCCTTTTTATTTACCGTGCTTATTGATGGTTAGATTCGGGCATATTTCAAATTTGGCCATCCAGTATTGATATTGCATGTTTGCGATTCATCATAGACTGTTTTGCATGCACCGGGCTCGTGCAACACTACTAACTGCATTTGTATTTCAATTCCAAGTTGAATACCATGTTAGCTGGTAGCATTCCATATGCCATGTTTAGAATAGCCGAGCCTGCTATAGTTGCATTTTTCAATGTGTTGCATTAGGCATTTTTTGTTATACCTTAGGAATTCAATGCATGGATTTCGCTAATGAATGTTCTGTTTTGGCTTGGAGTACTCGGTAGTTTTTTAATGCTTTAGCATCGTTTGGCATGCGTGTGAGTGACTGCCGAATGAATGAATGCTTACCAATGAGGCTATATGTTATGTGATATAACTGTCCTGAATGCCTGTGGGTGAAATGGCTTGGGTTGGTTTTAAATTGGCAACAAATCATTGATGTGAGTTTTATAGTCCCACCTAGATAGTGGCAAAACCCATCTTTTCCCTAAGCCACCCGAGGGTGGCAAAACTCTGCATTTTTAAGCCTACTTGCGAGTAGCACAACCATGCTTTTCAAGAAACAACAATACATGAATGTTTTGCTCCAATTCAGGCGACTCAAGTCTAAATACCTTGTATTGCTGTGGCGCATCACATAGTACCTAGGCTTAATAACCGGAATAAGAACGCACAATGTTTTCAAAAAAAATGAGTATCATGGTTAGTAGAGGCCGGATCTTGATCGGGCGAGCGGGGTGCTCACCGAAGTGACCATTCCCCCATTGTACCCAAGTTCCCTGAGCCGAGGCAACTTTGGTGATGAGGACACGTGGCCTTTGGCACCGAGTCAGGGTTCCTAAATTTCTCCCATTAAAAAAAATATTTAGGTGGCGACTCTGTATCTTTGTAAGAAAAGCCAGTCCATGTTTTGGCACTCTTTTTTCAAAAATCTGTTTTCTCACAAACGATTTGCCGGATTTGGCTTTTGGTTCAGCTTAGACGTGACATCTTCGGAGTCTGAGCTGTATGACCCCAAATGAACAGAACGGGCAGCTCGACCCTCCGGGCGTTTCGGGGACGTCTCAGTTTCTGGCGACTCTGCTGGGATTTAGAGAACTTGACTCGAACTCATGATAATCTTGTTTTGACTAACCTTGTGTTGTTTCTTTGCAATTGCATTTGCATTGGTTGCGCTAGGACACGTGGTTGCCCTCTGCTATTCCTGAACGGTTTGCCGGAGCTTGTCTTGTCAAGGCATGACTAGGCTGACCGGTTGTGGGCTCTGCCAGTATGGGGAACACAACCCCGTTTTACCGGGGCACCCTCTTTGACCATTCGACCTAGGTGCAATATTCGGATCCATAGTGACCATTCCAAAACTAGGACAGGTTGTTCCCGTTTTATAGGTTGTTTGAAACCGCTGTGTGCGCGTAGTGAAACCTATGCTCCTGAAACAAAATAGGAACAGGGAAACCCTACCCCAACATAGGGGTTGTTTTTTGGCTCTCACTTGTCTGCTAATGTGCTTTTAGAGTGCGCTCTATAGAATGGCATGTATCAGTCTACAAAGTTTGGGCAGTCAAGGCCTGGTCGCGAGCACCAGTTTAGTAGTTTGGGCATCAGGCCTGTGGGGCTATCAGTTGGGAACAGTTTACAGAGGGTATCAGATTTGAGCGCAGACATTTTGGGGGGCAAATTCAGTAGAGAGGCACACTTATTCAACTAGGCTCATATCTTGTTCAGGTGAAAATCAAGCCTGAGATGCTGCATGTTTTCCTTTTGCTGGTTTAGTCCCTTGGAAACCATAGCTTCAGAAAGGCTCCAATAATTACCCGAGGTTCATTGAACTTGTGTTGAATAGACTTTTGTCAGGTCAGAGATTCCAGTTCAAGGCAATCAGTGGTTCCCTTTGCCAGAGGCAGGGTAAGGGTCAGTTAGGACAAATCACCAAGTTTCAGCAGTTACCAGATCAGTGGCCCTTATGTACTCCACCAGCGAACAGTCAGGCTGAGGTCTCAGTTTCTAACTGCAGGATAGATACCAGTCAGTTAGATGATCAGAGAAACACATCAGGGATGGAAAAAGGCCCCAAATTTTTTCGGGATTGGGGGGGGTTTGGGGGGGGGGCCCCCAAGAAATTGCCCCAAAAAAGAAAAGAAGTTTAAAGAACTCATGCAGCAGATGCTGTCCGCCAAAGACTGAATTCGCCAAACAGCAGTGCGGTCCATTGGCCCAAAGGCAGAGCTAATCACCAAGACTTGCAACAGCAAAATCGGAGCATTACTGCTTCGCATTCAAGCTCCCCTCCAAGCCAGTGGTCCAATACCCCGGGAGACCCAAATGTCCAAAAAGAGGTTACGGCATTTCGACCAGGGCCAGCTCCGCCCCAATCTTACCTCAGCTGTCTAAGGCACCCAAAAATCAACCCATCGGACTCTCCCTTGAGTTCGAGGTAGACCATACAGGCGTTTTGAGTTGAGCAAGCCTTGAAAAGTTGTTCAAGAAATCCCAGGGGTTAAAGTCCATCCCCGGGCATCGAGGACGGTACACCGACGCGCTGTAAACTCTGCGGACAAGTTCAAGATGCCTCAACATCGATCCGTTTTGATGGGGTCAGGAGATCCCTATGGTCCACCCTGAGTTTGTTTTTAGATGGTTTTGGCGTCGCGATGGGCTTTGACAGAGATTACAGAAGCGCTCCTTTTTTGTGCAGGAACCATTTCTGTCGGGTATTGCGGTTCCCACCTGGTAATGCCAAAATTCGGAGGATTCAGTGGAACGAAGCTGGGAGGAGATGGCCGAGGCCTTCGTCGCACAATATTCATATAAATTACCAAATCGAGATTACGACCCGTGATCTTGAGACGATGAGCGCAGCGAGCCGAAGGAGTAGCTTCTCAGAAATTCGTAGCCCGCTGGAGGGCCAAGGCTTCAATGATGAAACCCTTAGGCCACCTGACAAAGATCAAATTCGGATGCATTGTTGCGCAATCTCCAGCCCAGCTAATGCAGAAAATGAATCGTGCCTCGCCCTTCCCTACCTTTTCAGAATTTTGCATAGAATGGGAAGTACAGATCGAGGACGCTTATGAAGCAGGGCCTTTTTGACGCAGGAGAAAGGAGCAGCCCAGGAGGGCGTTTTCCCGCAGTTCGAA
This sequence comes from Camellia sinensis, assembly GCF_004153795.1. NCBI lineage: Eukaryota > Viridiplantae > Streptophyta > Magnoliopsida > Ericales > Theaceae > Camellia > Camellia sinensis. The sequence continues at coordinate 6,831 of NW_021034870.1, forward strand.
TGCGACCCACCAGTGGTGATGCGCAGCTGCAAGATTTCTGATGTGGGCATGTTACTACCACCGTAATCCAAAACAGCTACCACATTCACCGGTGCATCCGGAAGTAGCCCCAAAGGAACCAAGTACCACCTCGAGTCAGAGGGTTTTTCAGCCCACTTCATATGCCTTGTCAAAGGCCCTAGAGGTCTTAATCCGGAAAGACATCTGAACCATGGAACCAACGGCCCCTACCCGATCACTATCCCTCAAGCATGATCAGACTAAAATAACTGTCACCTACATCAACAAACCGGTCATGACCCGAACAGTTGCTTTCGTCTGCGCCATGATGTACAAGATCTGTTTTGACAACGGGGTCATTGCCGCACCGGGTCTTGCATCCATCGGCGCTTGATCAGTGAACTTGTGGGGGGTAATGTGATGTTGATCAAGGGATGAACCACCTGCAACGGCAGCTCAGTTACTCTGATGTGGCGTATGCACGCACTATTTCGAGCCATTTGTGAATCGCCTAGTTTTTGTACTTTTCTGACTTGGGCATTGGGTAAGTCTTGGTTGTTTTGTTTGAGTCCTGTCTTTTTATTTTGAAGTCAGTCTCTTTTTGTTTTGGGTCTGTCTCTGTTGTATGCGCGTCAGTCCTGTGCATAATAGGAAATCGAGGTGATTCATCCGGGTGTTACCATTCTCGGCGTCACCATTTTGGTTTTGGTTCTTCTTTCGTTTTGTTATGAGTCTGTTTCTGCCAGGGAACCAGTTTGTGACCAACAAATTTTGAATATAAAACAGCAAGTGAATCTTCATGCTCTCAGCATTTGCTTCTGCCTTGTGCCAGCCTCATATGTCCGGGAACAGTTCTGAATGAAGAACCGGCAGTATTTTGACGTGAAGAATCTTGTCTTTTCATTGTGCCCTTGAAATCAATTGTATCGACCTATATAGTTTTTCAAAAAACTTATTTGAGCACTTGGTCGTGTCGACATAAACAAAGAGGGATGAATTCCTCGGGATTTGCAAAACTTTTGGAATCAAGATTTGAGAGAAATTGAGAGGCGTGCTAAGTCCTTAATGAATGATCATGTCGACTTGTTAGCATTGTTAGCATGAGTACTGAGAAGGACCCTGGTGTAGACGCGCCCCGCGAGGGGCCCCGCTACTACAGTTCAGACTCGATTTGTGTCGCGGTTCTTAATCTTGAACCAAAGAGTCCAAATCTGGCAAATCGTTTTGAGAAACAGATTTTTTTTTTTGGAAAAGTAGTGCCAAACATGGACTGCTTTGCCAGATACAGAGTCGCCACCTAAATATTTTTTAAATGGGGGAATTTAGGAAACCCTGACTCGGTGCCGAAGGCCACATGTCCGTCATCACCGAAGTTGTCTCGGCTCGGGAGCTAGGGTACGATTGGGGAAGGTCAGCTATGAGCACCCCCTCTCGCCCGATCTGAAGATCGGCCTCTACTAACCGTGATATCCAATTTTGAAAACGCTATGTGTTCTTATTCCATTTATTAGCCTACCGTTACTATGTTATGCGCGCAGCAAACAAGTATAGACCAGATTGCCTAATTTGGAAATAAGCATTGCGTATCCGTTCGTTTTGGAAAATGTTTTGGATTTTGCTACTCGCAAGTAGGCTAAAACACGGATTTCAACGAGCTATTCCAACTCAGGCAATCCAACCTTCACCCACAGGCATCCAAGCAGTTTATCACATAAGCATCATGCCACATGGTAAGCATGCTGTCATGATAGTATTCACACTCATGCGAGATGCTAAAGCAGGAAAATACTTACATAGTACTCCGTGCCAAAACAATAAACTAGTTAGCAAACATGCATGATCCTAGTTCATGTCAAATTGACTAATGCAACACATACAAGATGTATTTAGAACAGGCTCGGCTAACCTAAGCATGGCATGTGAAATGCAGTCAATTGATGCACGTATTCAATTTGGAATTGAAGTACAAATGCAGTTAGCGTGATGTGCCGAGCCTGATGCATGCAATACAAGTGTATGGATGCACGCATGCATAGCATAAGGTATGCTAAATTAAACATGCCCTAATCTACCATCATAAGCAGGTAAATAAAAGGGAAGAAAGAAGTGGGGATTGGAAGACATGCACACACTCACCTACACTTATTACAGATTTGCCCTCGCTCGGAGGGACCAAATAAATATTACAAATAATTAACTACGCAAGCTAATTAAATATTACAAATTGCCTAATCAGCTAAGCAAATTAACTTAAGCTAAGAAAACAGTAAATCGCTTCGGGAAATGCGCCGCCATGCATAGGCTGCCTCTGTTTTCCTTCCTTCACTCCTCTGGAGGCTGCCAAAACCTCAGGACTGCTTCCTTGGACATCAGGGAATACCACTAGCTAAATGAAATTTACACCGGCAGTGGGATGTAGCCATCGGCACAAAATGAAGCTGTCGGCAGAGAAGTAATTTTCGGCCGGCAATACATACTGCCGGTCGGCAGAGTGTTCCTGCAGAATCTGAAATTGACAGCAACAGAGGGCAAGGCAAAGCATGGCAGCACAATTCAAGGCATATATGCACCATTCATGTCCCTTATCATGTTTGTGACTCAAAGGGGCATGTGTCTCGATTCTCGGACCACCAATCACGCATTTCTATGCATGATGGCCCAAAGAAGCAAGTATGCAACTTTCATGTCAAATGAAATGCAAACCAAATAGACAAATCAAGGCCCAATTCCTATCACCAAATCAAGGAACAAGGCATGCATGCAAGATGCAATGCAACCTAGACATACAAGCTAAGGATGCAACATGGCATGGCAAGGCACTTATGTAAGCATACAAGCAAACATGAGGCAATACAAATGGATGAAAATATGGACTTATGCATGATTTAGGCAGCTCTAATTAGGCCTAAAACAAGGGCCAAAGTGCTATAATGAGGGACCAAATACACATGCACACATACACATGTTGAAAGGCCAACACTTAGGCACAAATTGGACGACTCTTAAACACATTTGAAAGAAGGTAATCATGGACAATTAGCATGCAAGGTAAACGTTGTAAATCATGTTAGTATGGTGCCAAACCAAGCAACAAATCAAGCTAAACATGCAACAAATAGCCCAAGTGTTCAAAGCAAACCAATGGAGCATTGAACTACACTTAACAAGACTAAACATGGCATGAACTTATGGACCAAAAACAAAATTTTAGCACATTAAGACAGGGCCTAAAGAACACTTAGATGGCATCCAAATGACCTAAATTCAAAGACATGCATGAAGGCACGAACATGGAGCATGAGATGACAACCTTACA
>NW_021034872.1:0-12786 GCF_004153795.1 Camellia sinensis
TGAGGTAATATTATTATACAATTTTAAAGGGAAAAATATCGTTGCAGAACAAAGAAATCTGAGTCATTGAGGGACAAGGTATTATTCCACTCTTTTACTTACTCTTTCTTTCATTATTCATATTCAGATATTAATCTATCAACAAGCAAAATTTGCTTTTGTATTTTATTTTAACTGTCAGATTATTGTTATTATTATTATTTGGTTATTGTAGGTTTTAATTGGTCATGGAACCACAATTGAAAAAGACCAACTACAAGTTTGACCGGTTAAGTAATCTTCCAGACAACATAATTTTCTGACTCCTTTCATTGCTTCATATGAGAGACATTCATGTGTGTGCACATTGTCAAGGAGGCAGCTTTGCTTCTCTATTGCTTGCTTGATATATGCTTTGTAATCATCCTTGAATTTAAAGACAATCTGGGTGTTAAAACAATCAAGGAACAAGAATTAGACAGTTTTACCTGATTTGTCGAGCATTCTTGCATCTTTTACAGCGACTTCAACTACGACATGGATTATCGTATAGTGACATGGATATATAACGCAACGATGTGTCGTGTTCAAGAGCTTGATCTTGACGTGCCTTGAAAAAATATATTTTGCTTGCCTCTTTGTGGCTTGAGCTGCTCATCGTTGTGGGTTCTAAAACTGAACTTGATTTGTGGTAATCTCAATGTGCCTAATGTGAGTTCAACTCGCTGCAAGAGTTATCGTTGATCAAGTTCAGAGTTGTTAATCCATTGCTCGGAGAGTGGATTCATTCGTATTGTAAGGCCTTTACAAATCTAAGCCTCAGGGTGTTTTACGGGATGAGCAATCTCAATATTTACAAGCTCTTTCTCTCCAAGATATGAGAAATTACTTTCCATGATGAGGGTTTGTGATGCCAAATTTCTGCTGCAAAACTGCGGACTTTGTTTGTAGGACGACGAATGGGCATGGGAGGAGGTTTCGGACTGGCAAATGTTGATAATTTTTGCACCAATCTTCAAGAGTTTATGTATGTAGGAGACCTTTTATATATCTCTTGTAAAGGGGAATTCAAGTCTCTGGAAATTGCCAGTGTTATTGTCTCAGATTATCCCTTGTAAAGGCCATGATTGACAGCTTTATAAAGTTCTTTTGCTGCCTAAGCAAAGCAAGAAAAATGGATTAAGTGACAGGTTTATAGGTATTCAATGGCATGCTTCTTTCATAATTTTTTAATTGTTTTTTTTTTTATATGTTGTTCTTGTACCTACCTTTGCTTCTTTCTTTCTTCCCTTATTTTATCTAGTTTATAATTGAGCTTCTTTCAGAGTCGGATTGTCTTATTTGGCAATTTTTTAGCTACATGTGATTGTTTTTAATAATTATTACTTTGATCTTCTAAGCCTATGCGCACAAATCATTCAAGATTGATAATCAATAAACACATCATTTTATTTATATTGTCATATGCTATCAAAATCATACATGTGCATTTTTTTTTATGATATCAATTTCAATGGCTAGGATATCCAATTCATCTAATTTTTTTCATTATTGATTTATAGTTCAACCCATATTTTGACACGAAGAAAAGTCCAGTCTTTGTATATTACTTTTTTTTTTTTTTTGACCAGCTAAAAGAAACAATTTTATTGACGGATTGTTATATTCAAAGTACGGAAATATATTATAAAGGGGGAGGAAGTGCATTAAGTATGACAGTATATCTATATGATCCTAACTAGGATGGCACCGAGAAGATATCCTATCATTTATTAGCACTACCCTCAAGAGTAGGTGAGAAACTAACAAGACAACAACACCAACAAACAAAACTGAAATACCACACCAGCAAAGCAACAGGGCATAGCCACCCAAGTGAAAACAGGACACAACACCCAGGATAGCCTTATGGGCAAAACTAAACTTGGATAGGATTAGCTATTCATGCAGACCTGTATATTACTTATTTTGTAGTTATTTGCTCATTTTCTTGCTTTCTTTCTTCTATTTTTATTTTTTGAATTTCTATGTGGGACTAATTGATACTGAAAATTGCAGTTGCTATGTAACCAAGATTGTGCTCCAACAATGTCATTGGAGAAACTTGTGGCACTTGACTATACGTGATGTCCTTACAAGGACAGTTTCAGAGTCCCTCTATTAGCATCTTTTCTCAAGTCATCACCTAATCTAAGATATCTCAGGACTTTTACATATGTTTGTTCATCTTTCAAGCTTTGAGTTATTTATACTTTTTTCTTTTATCCTTAATTTGGGCAAAATTTCGCTTTGATTACGATAGTTTCTATTTTTATTGTTTAAACTTCATATTTTTTAATTACATTTCAATGTGGTCCAGTTGTTAATTGTCAGTATTTTAAAAAAGTAATAATATGTACAACTTAAGCAGAAATTTTGATAATTTCTTGTAAAAATAAATAAATAAATAAATTACATTGATATCAATATAATTGCTACATGGAAGACAGTTGAACCCATAAGCTGTTAATGAGGTACACCGGTGTTTGCCACTAAGCCAATCCCATGATTTCATTTCATTTTATTTGGTTTTCAATAACTTTTGCCTCTGAACATTTAATGAGATGAAAGTCGCAATTGTATTACAATAATATATTTGAATACTATGGTGAGACACACCTATGGATATTTATAGTATGCATTTTGTGTTATTTTGGCTATTTTAATTTTGGATCATCATCAAAATAATTACTAAAATAATATATATATTTATATATTAATTCCTAAAATATGTATATGTTTTGTGACGATCCCGCCACGTATAATATTTTTATATTTGGTTAATTAAAGAGATTTTGAGATTTTATTAGTTGTTATCCTAATTTAATTTGGGATTTATGAGAATTGTGGAATCTGATCCGTATATTGATTATATTAAAGATTTATTTTGCAATTAGAAATTTAGGGTCCAAATGCATAAGGACGTGAACTTAGAAGTTGAATCAATTTAATTTTTAATTACGGACTCATTTGGGAGTTAATTAAATATTCGATTCAATTTAGTAAAATTGAGATTCGATTAATTAGGTCCGAATTGGAGTTAATTAAGTTAATTAAATTATGAGGATTGAGAATTGTCATTATTACGAATTAAATTTATTTATGTGGTGTCCAATTTGAATATGTAATTTATTGACGGAAATTTAGAGTCTGATTAGAAATTGAAGGCCTAAATGGTTTGAGAAATCAAAATTGATGATGATAAAGTTTAATTTAATATTTGGAGCCTTTTGGGAGTTTGATTAAAAAATCTGGTTCAGATTAATAAATTTAATATATAATTAATGTGGGCTCTAAAGGAAGTCAAATTAGACTAATTAAATTAAGTGGATTTATGATAGTCATGATTGATCTAATTATGTGTTAATCAAGATTTATTAAGACTAAGTGTTGCTTAATTAAATTAATTTTGATCATACATTAAATTGTAGAATAATCTAGAATTGGGTGTGTATTGTGGGTGTGTGTGTGTGTTGAAGAAATCTGGGTGTGAAAGAAGGCTGTGTGTGTGTCTATCATTGTATATACGTTGTATTAGATGGAGCCCATTGAATTCATTCTTTAACATTCAGGAAGAGAACAATTGAGCCGTAAAGAGAGAAAGGCCGAGAGGAGAGAGAGAGAGAGAGAGAGAGAAGAGAGAGAGAGAAAAGAAGTAACTCAAGGCTTGAGAATTGAAGGAGAAACAAAGAGAAGAGGGTTTTGTGGGATACAAAATTCAAGCTAAAAATTGTGGAAAAATCACTTAGGTAAGAAATTCATCCTCTTTCTAGTATGTTTAAATAATCTAGACATTAATTGATTCAAGATGGATTTTGAGAGGATTAAAAATGAAGTTTGAAGATTAATATATAAATGACAGGAATTGGGTTTTGATGGTTGTTTTGGAGATTGAGATTTGAGTTAATCTTAGGTTTGAATGTGATGTAAAATTTTGACGGACTCTATCTTTTGAGATGAATCAATCTTCAATTTTCAGGTATGTGGTTAAAGCTCGGCCCTTTCCTTTGAAAATTTAGGACCTATTTCTAATATTGATGGGACTCTGGAACTGCGTCTACACTGCATTATACGGCTGACGTTTCAAATCTACGCTTTTGCTAATTTGGAGGTTGAGTTCACTATGCCATACGAACATCTTAGGCGTGAGCGATATATTTCGATCAGTAATCAATATTATATACATATTATAGGAGATATTGGAAAATAGTTTTTTAATTGAAAGGAAGTAACATGATTTCATGATGATATATGTATAAGAAGAAAATCTATAAATTTATGTGAGGTTCAAATGTTTAGTTTAAATAAATTATGATTTCATTTCGTATTTAATGAAACCTAATTCTTATGGAATTTATTTAGTTTGGTCCTCTCAAGTTTATGATGATGATGATTTAAATGACAAGACACGTCATGCGAGAGTATTTATTTTTTATTTGATTCATATAACAGATATAGTCGTTGGGGACACAAGGGCCCGAAATGCTTTGGGGTTCTAGGACCGAAATGTTTTAAGGACCTAAAGGGTCGTTGTACATGAAAGGGTCGGTAGGGACCGAACATAAAATGAGAATTGAAGTGCTACGATAACATGAGTCTATGTTCCTATGGTTATGTTTGTGTATATAGGAGAACCGGAATAAATCAGAGATAATCCAGCCACACGGATCTTTCGGCTAATTCGGGTCCACTATCGCTCATAGCATATATTCCTTCACTCGCAGATATAGATATAGATTAGATATAGACGCACGTCCTCTCGACTTCAGTGGTGACGTACCGTTACCCAAAACATAACCATTAGGAACATAACTCATGTTATCGTAGCACTTCAATTCTCATTTTATGTTTCGGTCCCTAGGCACCCCTTTATGGTACAACGACCTTATGGTCCTTAAAAAAACATTCGGTCCCCAGAACCCCAAGCATTTCGGCCCTTGTGTCCCCAAAGGACTATATTCTGTACCGACTCAATATCGCTGATAACTTTAAATAATCGGTCCTGTCTGACGTGTCATTGTCATTTTAATCATCATCATTCATAAACTTTGAGGATCAACTTAATTAACTTCTCTTTAAAAATAGGGGTTGCATATACGATGAAATCATTATATTTATTTTAACTAAGCATTTGACCTCAAGAAATTTATAGATTTTTTCCTTATACATATATCATGATGGAAATATGTACTTCCTTTAATTCAAAAATATTTTCAAACTTTGTATTAAACAGATAGAGATAAGGTAATTTCTATTTGGTAAGTATACTCACCTGCCAAATTTAGCAGAAGCGTAGATTTGAACTCTACTGAATGTAATGCCCCAAGTGTTTAGAACGCCGTTCTCCAATCCTAACATGGTATGGTAGATAGGATATCGCACCATGATACTCAGACGCATAAAAGCGCTTCAATGGAAAATTACAACATCTCCAAATTTAATCACGTTCAAACCTAGAGTTAACTCAAATCTCAATCTCCAAAATACATCAAAAACCCAATTCCTGTCAATTTTATATAATTATCTTCAATCTTATTTTTAATCCTCTCCAAAATCCATCTGAATCATTTATGTCTAGATTATTTAAACGTATACTAGAAAGCGGATGAAATTCTTACCTTAAGATGATCGTTTACCGCGTTTTTAGCTAATTCTTGGACTATAAACCATATATATACATCTCTGTGTATTCTCCCTTTCCCCTATACATCACGCCTTCTGAGTTACTTCTTTTCTCAATGCTCTCTTAGCTCCTCAGTATACTGCCTCTCTCTTCTTCTCATCTTCTTTTCTTGCTCTCACTTTGCCTCTCTCGAATTCTAAGTTCTCTCTACCGATCTTGTTAAGACAGTCTGTGTTTAATAGATGAATTCCAGATACTGGGCTCCATCTAATACACGGTGTCGATGGATAGATTGCTCGCGCCTTCTCTTTCACCACCGACGCTTGTCGGGCTTATCAGTATTCCCGGTCATCCGTTTAACAAGCTCATCATGATTCTCCGATTTCTCGCTCACTGCACTCACACAGTGATATATAATATATTTAAGCACACTGTAGTCTTATAAATCCTTGAGATATTAATTCACGGTAATGATGGCCTCACTCTCTGCTAATACATCAGGACCCACTTATCCGCTCTCACTCCTCGCTCTTCCGCTCCAGTGTCCCACGCCATTTTCTTCCCATTAATAGATGACACAGATAGTTACGGTGTGTGTGTGCACTTGTATCGGAGACTACCGTGGCACATCCGCACCGCTGTATTTTCTCTAACTCCACTGGAGTCCGCCAGCTCCAATATTTAAATTAAACTTATATCCCCATTCTGCCAGAATGGATTTTCTCTGATGGCTGCCTCAGTACCGCCATATACCGCTTATAAGCTTCTCCGGGTGGTGTTGTAGTGTCCAGTGACCTCGCTGCGGCGTAAAATTTCCGTCATCAGTCAATTAAATTACTACTGGTGTACGGTAGTGGCGCTAGCAAGTCAATATAATGCTAGGCTATATACTGCTCTGACAATCACTGCGCCAATATGACCTCGCTCTCGAACACTCTTTCTCTAACTTAATTAACCCTCTCCTCTCGCGCTTCCTCTCAGCAACAGACTCGTCGCGCAATCTCTAGACATCACTTAGGACGAACTGATCCTCCAGAATCCTTGCGTGATTCCATATATATCAGTGCTGAGTAAATATCTCATACTTCCTCGCACTCTCTCTACAATTGCTCCGCTCATGACACTAGAATAGTACCGGTTCACCTCTTCTAAACAGCTCTCGTGCGAACTGATACAATGTAAATCTTGTCGGTGACATCCTATTTATCATATAGGATCAGTCACAATTCTCATAAATCCCAAATGAAATTAGGATAACAACTAATTAAATATCTCAAATCTCTTAATTAACCAAATATAAATATTTAGTGGCGGATCGTCACAATACAATATACTATTTAGGAATTATATATAAATATATATATTATTTTTAGTAATTATTTTGATGATGATCCAAAATAAAATAGCAAATACACAAATGCCATACTATATACCATAGGTGTGTGCTCACATAGTATTCAAATTATTATATTGTAATACAATTGCGGATTTTCAATCTCATTAAATGTTCAGAGGCAAAAGTTATTGAAAACCAAATTGAAAATGAAATAATCAGGATTGGCTTAGTGGCCAAACACCGGTGTTACCTCATTAACAGGTTTATGGGGTTTCAACTGTCTTCCATGTAGCAATTATATTGATACAATGTAATTATTTATTTATTATTTTACAAGAATTATCAAAATTTCTGCTGTAAAGTTGTACATATTATTACTTTTGTCTATAAATACTGACAATTAACAACTGGACCACATTTGAATGTAATTAAAAATAGAAGTTTAAACAATAAAAAGAAACTATCGTAATCAAAGCGAAATTTTGCCCAAATTAAAGGATTAAAGAAAAAAGTATAAAATAACTCAAAGCTTGAAAGATGAACAAACATATGTAAAAGTCCTGAGATATCTTAGATTAGGTGATGACTTGAGAAAAGATGCTAATAGAGGGACTCTGAAACTGTCCTTGTAAGGACCATCACGTATAGTCAAGTGCCACAAGTTCTCCAATGACATTGTTGGAGCACAATCTTGGTTACATAGCAACTGCAATTTTCAGTATCAATTAGTCCCACCAATAGAAATTCAAAAATAAAAAAATAGAAGAAAGAAAGCAAGAAAATGAGCAAATAACTACAAAATAAGTAATATACAGGTCATGCATTGAATAGCTAATCCTATCCAAGTTTAGTTTTGCCCATAAGGCTATCCTGGGTGGTTGTGTCCTGTTTTCACTTGGGTGGCTATGCCCTGTTGCTTTGCTGGTGTGGTATTTCAGTTTTGTTTGTTGGTGTTGTTGTCTTGTTAGTTTCTCACCTACTCTTGAGGGTAGTGCTAATAAATGATAGGATATTCTTCTCGGTGCCATCCTAGTTAGGATCATATAGATATACTGTCATACTTTATGCACTTCCTCCCCCTTTATTAATATATTTCCGTACTTTGAATATAACAATTCCGTCAATAAAATTGTTTCTTTTAGCTGGTCAAAAAAAAAAAAAAAAGTAATATACAAAAAGACTGGACTTTTCTTCGTGTCAAATATGGGTTGAACTATAAATCAATAATGAAAAAAATTAGATGAAATTGGATATCCTAGCCATTGAAATTGATATCATAAAAAAAAAATGCACATGTATGATTTTGATAGCATATGACAAATATAATAAAATGATGTGTTTATGATTATCAATCTTGAATGATTTGTGCGCATAGGCTTAGAAGATCAAAGTAATAATTATTAAAAACAATCACATGTAGCTAAAAAATTGCCAAATAAGACCATCCGACTCTGAAAGAAGCTCAATTATAAACTAGATAAAATAAGGGAAGAAAGAAAGAAGCAAAGGTAGGTACAAGAACAACATATTAAAAAAACAATTAAAAAATTATGAAAGAAGCATGCCATTGAATACCTTAATAAACCTGTCACTTAATTCCATTTTTCTTGCTTTGCTTAGGCAGCAAAAGAACTTTATAAAGCTGTCAATCATGGCCTTTACAAGAGGATAATCTGAGACAATAACACTGGCAATTTCCAGAGACTTGAATTCCCCTTTACAAGAGATATATACAAGGTCTCCTACATACATAAACTCTTGAAGATTGGGTGCAAAAATTATCAACGATTTGCCAGTCTGAAAACCTCCTCCGTGCCCCATTCGTCGTCCTACAAACAAAGTCCGCAGTTTTGCAGCAGAAATTTTGACATCACAAACCTCATCATGGAAAGTAATTTTCATATCTTGAAGAGAAGAGCTTGTAATATTGAGATTGCTCATCCCGTAAAACACCCTGAGGCTTAGATTTGTAAAGGCCTTACAATACGATGAAATCCACTCTCCGAGCAATGGATTAACAACTCTGAACTTGATCAACGATAACTCTTGCAGCGAGTTGAACTCTGCATTAGGCAACTTGAGATTACCACAAATCAAGTTCAGTTTTAGAACCCACAACGATGAGCAGCTCAAGCCACAAAGAGGCAAGCAAAATATATTTTTCAAGGCAATGTCAAGATCAAGCTCTTGAACACGACACATCGTTGCGTTATATATCCATGTCACTATACGATAATCCATGTCGTAGTTGAAGTCGCTGTAAAAGATGCAAGAATCGCTCGACAAATCAGGTAAAACTGTCTAATTCTTGTTCCTTGATTGGTTTTACACCCCAGATTGTCTTTAAATTCAAGGATGATTACAAAGCTATATTCAAGCAAGGCATAGAGAAGCAAAGCTGCCTCCTTGACAATGTGCACACACATGAAATGTCTCTCATATGAAGCAATGAAAGGATGTCAGAAAATTATGTTGTCTGGAAGATTACTTAACCGGTCAAACTTGTAGTTGGTCTTTTTCAATTGTGGTTCCATGACCAATTGAAAACCTAACATAACCAAATAATAATAATAACAATAATCTGACAGTTAAAATAAAATACAAAGCAAATTTTGCTTGTTGATAGATTAATATCTGAATATGATAATAATGAAAGAAAGAGTAAGTAAAAGAGTGGAATAATACCTTGTCCCTCAATGACTCAGATCTTCTTTGTTCTGCAAACGATGATTTTTTCCCTTTAAAATTGTATAATAATATTACCCGTCAATTCCAAAGAACTTAATTTCTATGTTCAAGTCTTCAATCCAGATATATAAAAACAAAAGAGAAACTAGATCTGCACATGAATTGAACAATTGAAGATTTGTGTAGTGCGTTTGCTTGCGGTTTTAGTATTATTTACAATAGGACTATCTACTTAAAACAAAGGCCCAATTAGGGTAATTCTATTTTCATACACATTGGATTAATTTTTATTTATTTTTATTTTTTTTTACATTTTTACTATTAAATAAAATGACCAATATAGATATCAATATCCATACCAAACCTTAAAACTAGATTTTCTCAGTAGATATCTTTTGAACATGAAATTTTTTAGCACATATCTTTTCAAAAAATAAACAAAACAGACAAAAAATATGTAAATAGAGGGTATGGAAAAAAAAAAAATCTCATTCCAAAAAAAAAAAAAACTGAAAATATGTAAGTTCAAAACTATAGAACTGAAAATATATAAATGATTCGAAAATATGGATTCAAAAACGTAAATTTAATTTAGAAGTATAGTTAAAGAAAGTGTTTCTATGGTTCAACAGTTATATGTTGAAAATTTATATTTATTCAGAAATACAAAATGAAAATTTATTATTTTGTTTGGTTGTTGATTGTTGAATTTTTTAAATTTATTTGGATAACAAGTAGTAACAATTTTCCTTCTCTTCCTCAGTCAATACAAAATGAATAACAAAAATAGTAAAACAATGTCAAAGTATTGTCGGAAAGTGTCGGCAAGTGTTGGAAGATGCAATTTAAATTTACGTTTAGGGGTGTGGCATGGTTTTATAGGTTTCGTGTGGTGTGTGTATATAATGTGTTGAGTTTTTGTAACGCCCCACTTTTTAATACTCGAAATCATTAGCAAATTCATTAACTTAATTCGAGTTCAGAGATAACATGCGGAAATAAACTCTTTAGTCCCCTGAGTAGAAATAAATAACAATTCTCTCATCCGAATGCAAATTAAATACAACATAAGCATACTGAATAAAATGCCTGAAGGCTTACATCATTAAAGAATCAAAACAAGGGTGTAACCCTTTTACATATATGGCATTCCGCCAATACAAAAGAGGCCCCATGGCCAACAAGTAAGAAGATCCATGTCTTGTAACACATTCTGCTTAACACCTGAAAAAGATTCAACAACGTGGGATGAACATATAGTCCAGTAGGGATCTCTACATGATCCTCAACAATAACAATTTACAGATAGCTATGATCATGAATGCTCAATCTCGTACCAGAATAATAATGTCGCAGTTTATATAAAAGTATACATAAGTATAAGTTTTTCTCAAAACAGTCAATCCAATCAGCGCTATAAGCGATTCATCTTTCAATTCATTTCATTAACCCTTGTTCCCAAACTTTCGCAACAATAACAACTTCTTAGGAAATCAATTTCTCTAAGCCCATTATCTTTCTCCCATTTTCCATACTTACAACAGAAATTCCCTTTTTCAAAATATACTTTCAAATACCTAATTTTTTCTTCACACTTTCCCAAAATCTCACAATGGCATTTTGGTTTGTTTTCAATACATCCATAACTATACATGCATGACTTCAATAAAAGGGAGATAACAGATCATCAACATGTATAAAATTACCAATTGAGGCAACTAGGCCCTCCAAAACTATAACCATCACAATCCATGATATACTCAGATATACTAAGACAAAACAATAAAAACTCTGCTCTACCGGCTATATGCACAGTAAGCCAAGGATACAACTCTCACAACAATATGCCATTTTACCAGGCGCTAGCTGGAAGGGTGTGGTACCTTCTATTCTCAGCGCAGTCAGTTCTCCAGGCGCTAGCTGGAAAGTAACGGTACCTTTGATTATAAGCGCAGGGTATAACATCAAGAATCACCATACAACAGAGTATAACCAACAAGTGTAATACATACACATAAACTATCGAAATACATAAGCAATGTGTTAAAGTATATGAACACATAAGTATGTGTGGAGTACATCCCCTTTCTCCTCCCTAACAATTTATACATATATAATGTACAATAGCACTTCATTATATACAATGTTCAATCAACACAGGTGTAATGCATACACGGCAATTCAACACAACTATGCCATCCTCCACCGATGACCAAGGAGAAAACCTTTAGATGCATGATTTGAGTACATCTATTATGAAAACTTAACTCTCATGAAATCTTAAATTCAACAACAATTTTCCCCAAATGTGCGTATTCAACACCCAAGATACAACAATTTAATTCTCATATTCATTTTCCATTTTCAAAATCGACTTGTTCCGCCACTTATTCCAAGAACATTTTTCCCATTTCACAAAACCAATATCATTCCTCTCATTTCACAAAACCAATTTCATTCTTTCATAACTTTCCAAATTAATTATGCAAATTAATTCATAACAGTAAATTAGGGCTTTCTCCATCTTTCTCAATAATGACCAGAAAGGCTCAACTACCAACAACAAACAACAATATTCTCATTTGAGACCCAAAATATAATGTATTGGCTCAAATAACAATCCCCTCTTTTAGTTTATCAAATCAAATATAAATTAGGGCTTTTCCTTCCATCAACAATATTATACTAATTTACACCCCAATTAGTCCAAATTACCATCAATGATAACAAACCCATTTTCAAACAACCAACCTTAGGTGCACCCCCATGGTTTTCAAACAAACCCAACATGAATATAATTTTCATGCAATACAAAACTATTGCATGTCTATCTATAGATGAAGCATTGTAAAAGAACAAGGAAATCACTACCTCAAACTCGGAGCTCAAAGGGAGAAGATGAAAAATTTCGAGATGCTCCAAATCCCAGGATTTTCAGATCAAAACGTAGCCCACAACAAGCTCCACACTTTTTACAAAGGCCGAAAAGCGCCAAAGGTAGAGGGTTACTCTTACTAGTAATCAACCTTAGAGAGAGTTAGACATTTTAGAGAAGCGGTGCTCTCCAAGAGTTTTTGAAAAAAGTAGGAGAAGAGAAAGGAAAACAATAAGTGATGGCCAA